>PVJS01046327.1:0-15871 GCA_004027185.1 Glis glis | reverse complement strand
TTGCTGGATCACACAGCCTGAGAGACGCATGCACATTTCCAGTCTCCCTCCTTGCAAGAGAAAGGTACTGAGATAGCTGCCCAGATTGTTTTAATCTTCTTGCATCCATCGAAAAATCTTCTAGGTCATAGTCTGCCAGCCATGTGAGATTTTTATAACATCATCACCCGTGGCTACTCCCACCCTACATACCAGTTACTGTGAAATTATGCCAGAATTTGGATCAAAGTATGAGGAGAAATTCAACAGAAATTCTTGTCTGATGAACTCATTGCAGAAAATCACATTTCATAGAGAGGTCCAGATTCTAGTATATTAAAAAGCAATCTATAACTTTACTGTGAGGAGAGCACTTTATTAGAACAAATAAAACATGCTGAGCTCTGCCCGGACATAGAGGTCATGCTAATGTGTGAGCCAAGGAGAGTCTTTTCTTGCTTTAGTAGAAAAGATAATAATCTGCAAATCACTAGCATCTGAGGCTGACTTGATTTAAAATGCACACAGATATGGAAAAAGTTGCAGGAAATTATAGTATTTATAGCTTGCTTGCATGAGTCAGTGGAAAGGCCCTTGTTGCTTCCGAAATAACAGTTGGGACAGTGCTGAATTCTATCACCTGCACTAAAGCAAAGGCATGTCTCTCACCTTCTGTTCCTTAGCTTCCCTAGGAGGAGGTGTCCCAGTTCCCAGGAAGCCAGGAGAGCAGACGGGTCCCTATGGCTCCCTCCACCTCTGGCTGGAGTATACAGCCATTGGCTCAAAAAGTCCCATCACCAGAAGTCCCAGCACAGCCAACCTGAAGGGCTCTTGACCTGGACCCCTCTACCAACCACCAGACCAGCAGTCAGATTTACAGATCCCTGTGCATTGAACACTACAGGACACGGGATCTTCTCTACACATTTAAACTGCAGGAGAAGATTCTGATCAGGCACTGATCACCAAGATCTTGCACAGAAGAACTGCACAAGTGTCTGAGGAAATGACAGACAGTAATCTTGTTTACAAATTACCATGATGCAGAGAACAAGACCCCAGCCAAGCACACAGTGGCTGCCTGGGGTTGAAGTATTTTTATCCTCTTCTTGAGAGCGAATTTCATAATTCTTCATCCACAGTAAGTGGTGTGGGCGAGGCTCCAGACACATGTGCTATATATCTGTCTAGGATAGCTTTCCTGCCCAAGAATACCACAGCAATGTGAAGAGCTTCATGAGATGGGAAATTGGCCAGGTCTGCTCCTTCCCCCAACTCACAAAGGCCCCTGGGACAGTCACATCCACTGGCTCCCCACGAGAGGGAAGGGCTTGGGAGGGGGGAGCAAAGGGGCACTTCACCTGGCACACTGGGCTGGAAGACTTTATTCAGATCCAATGAGGAGGCTCTGGAATGAGTTTTCTGTGGCCGCGGTGGTGGGGTGGGAGGGTCCTCACCCCTTTTCATGGCCTCTTCTATGGAGGTGCTAGAGTAAGATCTGCAGCAAAATAAGGGAAGGTCAGAAGGGAAATAGCAAAGCTTTACTCCCTGAAGTTGGGTTGAAATAGAAAATATTCCAAAGTCAAAGCAACTGCAAAGGGCTGATAAGCTGCCCAAAGTAGCCAGAAAGTCTATGATCCCTTGTATGCTGCTATGTATAATAATTATCCAAATCCAACCATAAATTGGAATCATTTTAACTTCTTTGTTCTTATTATACCATAGACCTAAATTTACACACACACACACACACACACACCACCACCACCACCACCACCACCACCACCACCACCACCACCAGCACCAAAAGCTTTGTTTGAATCAAATCACTTTCTGTTAGAGTTGTTCATAAGAGTAACACGTAAGCCCTTCCGCTTAGGTACTTCCATGTTTTAACAGAAGGGCTTCATGGTATTAACTGATTGAAGAGCTTTTCTACTGTTTACTTGTGAATGTGTTAACAGGCACATATGCAATTGGGACAGATAAGTTGAAACTAAAAATCAAATTTTCAAGGGAATATGCCACAGACAAAGTTTAGGAAAGGAAAACACATCAGTCAGGTTGAGGGATTTAGCTTGTCTTGCCCCCCAAAACATCAAGATTTGGGGAAATTTTCAAAGCAAAAACTTCATCTTTACCTTCTTCCTTAAAGTGTAGCAAGGTGCAACTAATTAGACAACTTCTGAGATTATAACTCCAATAATGACATTTAGAGAAAAAGGAACAAAATAGCTCGTCAAAGGTCATATGGCTAGAAAGTTACATAAGTCCCATTCAAACTCCAGTCTTGGTTTCTAAATTCCATTTTTAGAATGCTCTTATACTGCCTATGAGCCAAAGAAGAAATCCTTCGGCAGTAGAAGCTAGAGGATTTATTGGAGACCTGCTTATTTTCTAAATTAATTCAATGTCACAACATTGGCCTTTTCCTTAGGAATAGATCTAAGGATACGTTCCCAATATGATGATCAGGAAAAAAATGTAGGTAGATGTGTATGTCTCTTCTATTCGGCTTCTTGGCTAACTTCATGTCAAAGCAGAAAATGACCTCTGAGTCAGAGATATGTCCTAGAAACAAAGTGACTGCAGGAAACCTTTCTTTGAATTTAGCTATTAGAGTGGCACTTAGGAAATTAGAAGCTATCGATGACTATTAAGCCCCTCAGTTCTTGGCAGAGCTGTTTTTGACATAGCAAGATTTTATTTTCCTCAATATGTTTCTCAAGGTTTCTTTGTGGTAGTTTAGGGTTTTGTCTGTCTTTCAAGGTTATAATCTTTTAATAAAGCCACCATAATGGCATCTGACATGCTCTGGGGTGGTCCCTGTAACATAATTGGCAGGACAAGCAAGGCAAAGACAGGCAGGAACTAGCAGGGAAGAATGTTCTAATACTTTCAACCAGAATAAAAGGGAATTGAGAGGAAAAGACAACAAAGTTTTTAAATAGGAATTATTGATTTAAAAAGGAAATTAAAGACCTTGGCTAGAAATTAAAAGAACTTTCTATGCCACATACAGCTTTAGTGACATTTTCCATTCGAGAAAGAAATAATAATGTGTGCATATAAATAATATGTATGTGTGGCCACACATATGCACACATATAAAGACTATCCCATGCCACATACCTCATTTAATTTCCATATATGATCTCTATGTTAATATTTTCATATGGAAAGGTACTGAATATCAAATAAGTGAGATTGTATGACCATGACTGCAACTAATTAAAACATAAATGTGAAGGGAATTGACAAAATGATGGACACAATAGTATTAGGATGGTGATTTTCTCCTCTTTGCCTTAAAATTCTACAAAGTTTTGTCTTTTTAAAAAAGAAGAATAGAAAGTATTTGATTCTCTTGGGTCTCAGTAAAAACCTAGTTGGAAACAGTGAAAATAAAATCATCTAAATTAGATCAAGAGACTAATCTCTGAAAGAATAATAAATAAAATTTAGCCAGACACATAAATAATGGGGTATATGACTTGAGATTTTGTAATTTCACTCACTTTGGGAGATAGAAGTCAGCAGAAGCTAAAACTGTGGTGTTCAATGTATGGTTAATACCAAATACATAAGCAGATTTCTGCAAATCATAGAAGGGGTTTCCTACTATGAATACAGATAAATATTACTATTTCCATATCACAAAGCTAATACAGACTAACTTGTAAAAGAGCCATTCATCCTTGAAAAAGAACAAGTAAATGTGGTGACCATAGAGATAAAGAGTGACTGACTATACCTTTTCCACATACTGAAATTTTTTAAAAAAAATATGAATATGGACATCAGTACCTTCTATAAACAAGGAAACAAAACCTCAATTTGGAAAATGCAGACATAAAAGATAAACTAAGGAGTAACTCTGATTTACAATGAGATGAGATTTCCTTAAATGTAGGTATTTCACACATGTAAAACATGATCAGACTTAAATTCACCTTTTCAGGAATATGTCTAGAAACCAGAGGAGGAAAAAATGTCATTAAGAGCTAAAGCAAAATGTAGAAAACATACATAGTAGTCTATCTTACATTGAAGTAATACCACTGAAAAGTGATCCTCAATACCATTTCTCTCTTTAATGGATTAACTCTTCTAATGTTTCTATATTTCTCCTCTGCTCCTCTCTTCTGAGTATTATGTCAACCACAACTCTGCCTTACTGCTTCTCCTTCTTCCACTAATGACCATTTCAAAAATGTGGAGTGGAGAAGAGGGACTAAGATAGGTTCAAATAGACCATAAGTACTGCTAACCTAAAGTTTTATACCTCCTTGAAATCATCAAAAGCATTTTCTAAGCCAGGTGTGGTGAGGCATGCCTATAATCCCAGTACTTGGGAGGCTGAGACAGGAAGATTATAGGTTAGAGGCCAGCCTCAGCAACTTAGCAAGGCCCTCAGCAACTTGGTGAGAACCTGTTTCAAAATAAAATAGGGCTGGGGGTATAGCTCAGAGGTAGAATGCCCCTGGGTTCTATCCCCTGTAACACACACACACACACACACACACACACACACACACAAGCATTTTCTCCCTACTCTAGATTTTATTCCCCAGACTTCTTACTTTTTGGTATTCACCTTGCCATGATAGCAAATTCCTGTTATTAGTTACCTATTAATCATATTTCTCTCTTTCCAAAGCTACTCCCCACTATTAGTTATCATCTTGCCCCAAGTGGACCATCTCACACAACCCACTTCCTGCCAGAGGGCAGAGAGCATCAACCACCATATTCTAGCACTAATGACCACAGAGACTAAGAGACCCCCAGCATCACTGTGTGCTCCAAGCAGGCCACTCAGAGCAAGTGGAATGGCCCATATCTTTAGCTTCAAGTCATAAAGCAAAGGATCATGGTTTGGGTTTGAAGTTTTATTTCTAGACAGGGACAGGGCACAAAGGGCATTAAAGCAGAAATTAAATGAACACTACCTGGATCTTGGTCTTGCTTTGAGACTGTTGGAATCCTTAGAAGTTGCTGAAACAAAGATTATTTGTTGTTTGATTGGGTTTCATTTCTGTAAACAGGGTTATATGCAGCACCTGGGCTAGTACAGAACACATCAACAGGTAAATGTGAGGTAGAGATGTTCGTGTGGAGAACTTTCAGGATTCCACATTTTCACTATTTCCTGATTTTATTTTTAAAGCTAAAGCTGTAATTAAAAGCAAAGAAAGGGCTGGGCACAGGGGCACACATCTATAATCCCAGTACTTGAGAGGCTGAGTCAGGAGGATTGCAGGATCAAGGCTAGTGCAAGTAACTTAAAGAGATCCTGTTTCAAAATTAAAAATTAAAAAAATGCTGGGGGTATATCTCAGAGGTAGAACTCCCCTAGGTTCAATCCCCAGTACCATCTAAAAAAAGAAAAAAAAGCATACTTTCCCTTTTGTCAGAAACTAAGAAGCCATCTCAAACCTAAGTTGATTCATGAAGACATCCCAGGATAAAAAGGCAATTTCCATGGGGTTATCTCTTTATATAATGATGGATCCATATTTGAGTACTTCTTTGTCTATCATGATAGCCTAATAATAGATTTTGAACTAGGCCTCCTGTAGGCTAGAAAGAAATCTCTCCAGCAACCCATTTTCTTAAAACACACTACCAGAGCAGCATGGCCACAAGAAAGCAAAACTCCTACAAGTAAGTTAAAAGGAGCTATGCAAGCCAGGCGTGGTGGCACACGCTTGTAATCCCAGTACTCTGGGAGGCGGAGTCCGGAGGATCCGGGTTCGCGGCCAACCTCAGCTCGCGCATGCGCGCGCGTGGGCACGCGCTCTCTCTCTCCCTGTCTCTCTCTCTCTCTCTCTCTCTCTCTCTCCCTGTCTCTCTCTTTCTCTCTCTACTTAGTGAGGCCCTCCGCAACTTCGTGAGACCCGGTTTCAAAATAAAGTATAAAAAATAGGGCTGGGGGTGTAGCGCTGAGGTAGAACGCCCCTGCGTTCAATCCCGGTACCGCAAAAAAAAAAAAGGAGCTATGCAGCTTTTCTTGTAAGAAAATATTCTTATGTCCCATATCTCTGTGGCCAAATCAGACAAAATATTATGAAATGAAATCATTAAAATATTTTGTCAACAATATGACTTTTCCTCATCAAATTTAAATCATAAGTTACCTTGCTCACTACCAACACCCATGGAGCCTACTTTCCTATCACCAGTTGTGGCTAGTAATTAGAAACATTTACAAAAACATCAATCATCTTTTCATGCTTTCAATCCTTCTATGGAAGTCAACTTTTAGAAATCAGTAGCTATGCTAAGGTTTTGCAAACATGGCAAATTTTTATCATATAATGTCATAAAAATTCATAGAATAAGTGCTGCGAATGAGGAACAAGGAGAATACAATTCATTCATTTGTTTTCACCAATTTTTCCAAAAGAAAATGTCTCGCTGCATTATTCTATCCTCGTTTACATTACTCTAAAGATAAAAAAACCTCTTTGGTCTGAAGCAGCCTACTGAATTGATGATGATCATTAAAAATCCTTGAGTTAAATAAGCAGGGCAGAAAGGAGTTGAAAATCCTCATAAATGCTAACAAGGCACAAAGCAAACTACCAAAAGATATTCCCTTTAGACATGGTCAGCTGCAGAAGAGATGCATTTCTCCTGACCTAAGCATTTTTGCTGTGGTGAGAACACAGGCGTCTCTTAGCTCCAAACAACTGAAATGCTGCCATAGCCCCAAAATGTATGGTTAACCCATGGAGGTTGAGTCCCTTCTTGCCTTTATTGTGCACTCACACCTGGATATAGAAGGGAAAACACCTCCCCCTTCTTCCCTTGAACTCCAGGCAGCAAAGAAAGGCAGCCTAAGTGGGGCCTCTCTCCCAGCCAAAGAGGCTGCCCAGTGTGTGGCCGAACTCACCCACCGGAGCACTGCAGACAGGCCTCTGAGCAGGCTGGCTGCTGCTGGTTCCATGCCCCTCTTCTCCCATGGGCCCCACTGCTTTGGGGTAGGAGAAATTCTAGTCAGGTTAAAATGCTATTCCCCAAACCAGACCATGGGAACCGTTAGTTCTTTTGTCAGTTGTCACTATCTTTGTCTTTTTGCTGGTGCATGGATGGGCGTGGAAGGAGGAGTGAGCCATGCTAGTGAGAGATAAGACAGACAGATGGGGCGAGGGTGTGGATGAGCAATGGAGAGACAGGAATAGAGACTAGGCCAGGAGTCCTGAGGCCCAGGTGCTCCTCCTAGCCATGACACTAACTAGCTATTACCTCCCTGGACCTCAATTTCCTCCCCTACAGAATGAAGCCAATAAAAAAATGCAGCCCTTTTATCATGAGAACAGATAAGAAGGTAAAGGTACTAAGAAAGCCAAATGTATTGTAGAATTACAAAATATTACTGTTGTACAGTGCATAAATAAAGGCTCCTAATATTTCAAGCTTGGAAATCTGGTTTCTAAATTTAATTTCTCCCAAGATGGCAAAAAAGATACAGATGGGAGCAGGTAATGGAAGGAGAGATCTGCTCTACTGCCATAAGACCATGGGGGTAATCGCTGGCAATGGAGCAGCCCCTAGAACCACCAACAGCAATCTGAGAACCATACAATGAGGGTAAACCAGCCTAAAACATCTCATCATGACCCAGAGACATCAAAACAAAGATTATCACTGTGCGGTGTGCTTGGCTGAATTAGCTTGGAATGGGATGTTGGATACGAAATTTCTTAGGTTCCACTAATATATACATTTTTCACAGTTAAAAAGGTAGGAGCTGGCCGGGCGTGGTGGTGCATGCCTGTAATCCCAGTACTTGGGAGGCGGAGACCGGATGATCCGGGTTCATGGCCAGCCTCAGCTACTTAGTGAGGCCCTCCGCAACTTTGTGAGACCCAGTTTCAAAATAAAGGATAAAAAATAGGGCCGGGGGTGTAGCTCGGGGGTAAAACGCCCCTGGGTTCAATCCCCGGTACCACACACAAAAAAAAAGGTAGGAGCATGTGGAAAATATTTAACAAGGAATGTCCCCCATTCCCTGATAACATTACTACCACCTCATCTGTCACACACCACATCATCTTCTTTTATTATTATCATCATTATTACCAACTGTAGAGAGTACAGCAAGGAGATGCTTCTCCTTCCACCTGCAAAAATAGATCCAGGGCAGGTCTTGGTAAGTCTACCCAGGTATCAGACTAGAAAAGGATGGACAACACTTTCAGAGTTAACTTTTCCATCAGCCTCCATGCCCCTGAAAGCCTGACTCAGTGCATGTGAGTATCTGCAAAAATGGTAAGGGCACATGGTGGTGTGAATTCAAGCAGAAGCCAATGGATGAATCACAGCTTCTCCTTTAGCTGGAGAAAGGGAAGAATGACAATTTCCTGGATCACCCCAGGCATGTCATCTTTCCAGGAAATGGGAATGGAAAGAGGGAGCAAGCCCAAAGATTAACGCTCCAAAAGGCAGCACCTAACCTGGGGTGAACTGTCCCCAGGACATGGACTGACAACCAGAATTATAATTAACACCTTGAGACTCTTGTGTCTCCCACAGGGAATGCAAATGCTTCCCAGGAAAGGGGGCATTAAATGTGTTTGAAATGAGGGATCCTGTCATGTCCAGAAAGGGGCAACAATGGGAAGAACAAATCAGAAAACTCACAGCACGCTCCAGGGCACAATGTGAAACAAATTTAGATATATTTCATATGCTGTGGCAAACCTGTTAGGCTTGGCGTGGTGATGCCAAGTCCTAGTCAAGGAATGTTAAAAATGAGATCTAAAGCTCATGCCTCAGAGAGCACTTGATCTCATGCTAAAATCCGGGGGGGAAAATAGGAAGAGTTAAGGATCCTCAAAGGCTGTTGGAGAAGCATCAATTTCAATTTAAATAGCTTTTACTAATGCCATGACATGAAGTTTACAAAAACTGGGAAGCAGCCACTTAAGCATCAGAAATTAGAGCTGGAAAGAACTGGCCTGAGGCATTTGGTCTGCAGAAATAGAGCATTTTCCCCTATGATGAATGAATCCAAATGAGTTTCAAAAGTCAAAATTAGGCTTGGGAATTCCCACTGCTTTTGGAGTCAAGATTGATCTACAATCTTAATTTTCTATTTTGTAGCATCACTTTCTAGAGTTAGTGGTTCCCTAAATAGGCTGCATAGCAGAATCACCTGGGGAGTTGCCTAAAGATACAGATTTCTCGGGCCCTCATCATTGAAATCAACCATATATTCTTATTCATATTCTTTCTCCTGCCCTCCCTCTTTCTCTACCCACCTCTCCCTCCCACTCCTTCCTATTTCTCCATCCCACTCTCTCTTTCGAACCTTGAATGAACTTAGTGTTTGGGAAATATTTTAGCAAAGCATAAGCCTCAAGGTTATATTGATTCCTCTGTTCCAACTTTAAGCAGATAAGCCTGGGATGATAGCCAACTAATCACAACAAACATGATTTACTTATTAAGTAGGCAAGAAAAATAGTAGTAAAAGAAAAAGCAGCAACTTGTTTCATGTCCTCATAACCCGAGCTCTAAATAATAATGCCTTCTGCAGCCACTTGGTTTTTAACTGGGTTCATCTTGGTTCAATGATAGGTCTATCAAGAGAGCTGAGGACACAGGCCCAGACATTCTCGGGGGTTTCACAAACACAGTTCTATCTCTTTCAAAAAAAAAAAAAAGAACAGCACAATTTTTATTTTTCTCCTTGGAATCCACTCAATGTATAAGCACATACTTGCCTTCCTGGTGGCAAAGTATGAGAAAAATATTTCAGATTTTTGCTTTGGAAATGGAAAATACCAACTCTGGGCCTCCTGTTGATCTACCTTATTAGTTCCTTACCCTGCATAGAAGCTGCAATGGCTTGCTGAAATCATCTCAGCTCCAAGCCTTCTCAATTTTACACTTTCTAACATGGCCCTAAATTCAAATTGAGTGATGCTTTTCATGAAACCTAAATTCAGAACTTAAAAAGTCACCCTCCTCTCACACCCGAAAAGAGGGAAAAGGTAGAAAACCAAAAGATTTCCTCATAACAATACACAGGACAAATATTTAGAGAGAAACAGACACACTATCACAGGGGTAGTAATCTTCTCACAAAACTTCTTTTTATTAGAAACAATTATATATATATAATATATTAAAATGGTTTTCTCCTACCTGGTTCCTCAGACGCGTCCTTTGGTAAGGCTTCATTGATAGTACTCTTCAAAGCTACCGGTGTTTTGTTTCATTTTTAAGAACAAAAAAGAGGAAGAAGGAAAAAAGAACAAAACCCTATAAAATTTTATTTCTGAGGCATGTTACATTAAAACAAAGAATCCCTAATCATCACTTATAAAAATAGGTCTTACCCAGTAGAGTTGTGGAAAGGAATTGAGGGAGGGAGAAGGAGAGGGAAAAGGGAAGTTTGGGAAGGAAACAGACCAAATAATGTCATGTGCCTATATTACTATAAATTTCACTATCATGCATGAGGAGGTAGGAAGGGAGGAAACAGGGAGGTATGGGGAGGGAAACAAACCAAATAATGTTATGTGCATATGTTAATGTATCATTATGAATCTCACTATCATGTACAATTACAATGCACCAATAAAAGATCACTAAAAATAGGTCTTACAAACCTCTAGAACTTGCCATAGCATTTACTAGAGCAATAAAGACCTCCAGGAGTATGGAAATAGGTTCTCCTCCTACAGAGTAAAGACATTTCAACTTCCCAGAAAAAGAGCCTCTAGTGCTTATAAGGAGTATTACCAGGAATTCCGCCTCTTTCATTCCTGACAGCCAGAACAATAACATGAAAATGTCTGGGAGTGAAACCCAGGTTTTAATATTTTTAGAGCTCATCCAGTGGTTATCCCAATGTGCAGTCAAGACTAGCATTCACCAGTTAGGAGAGTGAGCAGAGCCCATGGGGCCACAGACAATTTCTAGTTCTTCCTGCCTCTCCTGAGCAAATTTTTAAACAGAAAGCATGAAATTATTGTTGCTTAATGGAAAACTTATTTCTCAAGTTTAATCCCTAGACAAAGCTAAATCAATGGCAAGTATCAACAATAAAACCTGATAGCTTCACTTCAGATACGTCTCTCTCATTCATAGGTGGTGAATCGATATCAGATAACAGATGAAATACTGGCTTGAAACTCAGAAGTGTTTGCTTCTTGTCCCAATTATTTTTCTTTTTGTATGAGTAAATGACTCATACTGCCTGAACTTCAGTTTACTTATCTCTAAACTTTAGGTGACAAAGCATACCAATTTTGAGAGGACTGAATAAGACAGTATTTGAGGAAAGGCCTGGTAGATTATAAAAATCTTTGGGTTGGAGGAGAGAGTCCTTCCTACACTTCTAGATATTGCAGGCTCAACTCATCCCTATACTTGATGATAGCTCTAACATGGGGCACTGTGCTGCATGGCTTCTCAACTAACTGGCCAGTAAGGCAGGCAAATTGTAGCTGGCTCCATGTCACACCCCCAGACCAATAAACCCACTGAGAAAACGATAAAGCCCTGGGAGAGAAGCTCATAGATTAAACCTGTATACAAATGTGCATTTACATTGATTTTCTGGGATCATATCTGCCAACACAAAATAGTAAACTCTCAATTCTTTCCATTTTCATTCATTTCCTAATTCATAGGACCAGATTCCAATGTAAAATGTCAGAATAACCTGAGGTCAACAGTGATTAAGGAGCCAATAAGATAGGGGGGAGGTCTGGACACTCAAGCTCTTGCTAGAAATTTATAGTTTGGTGAAAACAATTTGAACTACTTAATCTATCTAAATGAGTTTGTATAATGAGAACTGTCCTCGTGTGTTCTAAATTCTAAATGGAAGAATGTCCTTAAAGGAAGAAAATTCATTCTTTTCATACCTTGTTTGTCATCGCCTGTCACATCTTGGGTAGGGACAGGAAAGTCAGCCACATCTTTAACAGATGTCTTCTTGGAAAAGAAAAGTAAATGAATTATTAAGGTTGGCATGGAAATTAAGTGATGAAAATGTTTCAAAAAATATACTTCTTGCCAAAATTTCTGTCTTCGGTGAGCCCTGACATTTAATACTATTTGATTATTTTAGGCTCCTAGTGAGGTAAAAGTTAATTTGCAATGAAAGAAACAATGATTCAGATCAAGGCATGTGGATGGACCCTACTTTAAATTTGAATCCAGACTGGAATTCAGCCAGAGAACTGCACGGCATTTGTCCACTCTGCCAAGCATGAACTTGGCCTTTATGTACTTTTGCACAGGCAGAGAGAGGTTCTGATGAGTGGTCCCATAATGTGGATATTTGCTAGAATATGTCATGCAGAGGATGTCCAACCCTGATGAAAATAGCCACCTCGGTGTGGAATAAGAGAATTTAATTAACAGATCAAAATTTTCTCCGAAATCACATATGAGGGAAGTCCTCACATACCTATATTAATCAAGTATAAATTAGTTTTAAATTATTTACACTCTACTTACTATAAATATATTTTTATAAGTTCTCAATATGCACTCTAACTACAGTTAATAATGTAGAGTATACTTGAAAGTTACTAAGAAAGCAGATCTTAACTAAATGTTACCACCATCCAAAAAAAAACTCTCTGAAGTGATGGATATGTTAATTTGCTTGACTATGTGCATCATTTCACAATGTGCATATATCAAAACATTGCTATTATATACAATTTTTGCCAATTATACCTCAATGAAGCTGGGGAAAATATGCACTGTAAACCCTTGGATAAAACTAAGTTAACAAATAATATATATTCATATTTCCTTTATTTATATATGCAACCTTTGGGAAGGTATCTAAGAATGAAAAGTTGACCTGGTAGATGGGGGAAAGAAATGATAGGAGGACTTGTCACCAAATCCCTTTCCATATTCTTTATATTTTAAACATATTGAAAAATTAAATGAAGATAAATTTAAAAACACAAAGGAAGGAGAGTAAATTCTTGGCATTATTTGGTGCTCCCAAAGGTTAACTGGTTTACCTCTCACAACTCGAACAACCCCAGAGAAATAAGCAATGGTTCTGGTTTTAAACTGTTCCAAAAATCAAGATTACAGTACAACTGGTGGTAACCTGATTTAGGATTTACCAATCCTCAGTCAGGTAATTCTTGGCACTATGATGCCTTCAGATATAATTTCCTATTCAAAGTCTACTATCTCCAATAGAATAAACAATGTATCTTAATAGTGCATTTTTTCATTGTCTCCTCCCACCTGGATGATAAATCAGACCTCTTTGAAGAAGCAAATGATTTAGGAGTAGACAATGTAGATTTTTAAAATCCAAAAAGTTTGTTGAAAAAAATCAGAAATCTAAACAAATGGAATGGCATCTCATGTTCATGGATCAGAAGACTTACTATTAAGATGGTAATATCCTCCAAATTGATGTACAGATTCATTGCAATTATTCTCAATTTTTTGGCAGAATATGACAAGCTTGTTCAACATGTCATATGGAAACATAAGGGGGCCAAAATAGCCAAAACATCCATTAAAAAAAGATAAAAGATCACACTTGTGATTTAAATGCTTACCACAAAGTTACAATAATCAAGATAGTGTGGTACTGGCATAATCATAAACATATAAATATAAATAGAATTGAGAATCCAGAAATAAACATATATGTTAACAGGTGGTTGATTTTCAACTTGTGTGCAAGACAATTCAATGAGAAAAATTATTTTCAATAAATGGTGCTCGGACATCTAGATATCCAAAAAAAAAGAATGGAGTTGGACCTCTACTTCAGAGCACATACAGAAATTAACTCAAAATGGACCACAGATTTAAACATAAAACCTAAAACCATGAAACTCTTAGAAGAGCCGGGCGTGGTGGCACACGCTTGTAATCCCATTACTTGAGAGGCTGAGACAGGAGGATCACAGATTCATGGCCAGCCTCATCAACTTAGTGAGACCCTGTTTCAAAAATAAAAAAACAAAATAGAGCTGGGGGTATAGTTCAGAGATAGAATGCCCCTGGGTTCCATCCCCAGTACCACAAAAAATAATAAAACTCTTAGAAGAAAATATAGGAGTAGGTCTTTATGATCTTACATTAGGCAATAGTTTCCTAGACATGACACCAAAAACACAAGAACACTTATAACTCAATAGTAGAAAAACAACCCAATTTTAAAATGGACAAAGGATTTGAATAGACATTTCACCAAGGAAGATATTTCATGGCTAGTAAACACATGAAGAGATGCTCAACATCTTTAGTCATTTAGAAAATTCAAATAATTAAAACCACAACGAGATGCCCCTTTGTTCCATTAGGATGACTAAAAATTTAAAAAGATAGTAAGTGTTATCAAGGATGTAGGGAAATTGGAACCTTATGCATGGCTAGTGAGAGAATGTAAAATAGTACTGCCACTGTAGAGAGCAGTTTGGCAGTTCCTCAAAAAGTTAAACAGATTTATGGTAAAATCCAACAATTTCACTCTTAGGTATATTCCAAAGAGAATTGAAAACACATGTCCATACAAAACTTACATATGTATGTTCATAGCAGCATTATTTATACTAGCCAAAAGAGGAAACAACCCAAATGTCCCTCAACTGATGAATGGACAAATATGTAGTATCTATACAATGAGTGCTACTCAGCAATAAAAAGGTATGAAGCCTGATACATGTTAAGATATGAGCGAACCTTAAGAACACTACGCTAAATGAAAAAGTCAATCACAAACCCCATACTATATGATTCCATTTATATGGCATGTCCAGAATAGGCAAATTCAGAAACAGAAAAGGGATTAGTGGTTATTAGAGGCTGATAGTAAATGACTGCTAATGAGTACAGGGGTTTTGGGGTGGTGCTGAAAATGTTCTCTTTTTTTGTGGTACCAGGGATTGAACGCAGGGGCGGTCTACCTCCGCGCTACGCCCCCGGCCCTATTTTTTATACTTTATTTTGAGACCGGGTCTCACGAAGTTGCGGAGGGCCTCACTAGGTAGAGTGAGAGAGAGAGAGGGAGGGAGAGAGGGAGGGAGGGAGAGAGAGAGAGAGAGAGAGAGAGAGAGAGAGCGCATGCATGACCTGAGGCTGGCCGTGAACCGGGATCCTCCGGTCTCCGCCTCCCAAAGTACTGGGATTACAAGCATGCGCCACCACGCCTGGCTTGAAAATGTTCTAAAATTAGACTGTAGTGATGGTTGAACAACTCTGCTAATATATTAAAAACCACTGAATTGTATACTATAAATGGAAATATGTGCATTGTTTCTCAATAAAGCTGTTTTTAAAAAAGAAAGAAATCCAGCAATGTAAAAAAACACTACTAAAGACAAAGATGCCTGAAACTAAATCTAGAATTTTTGATGAAAATAAGTACAGCGTTACAGCTCTGTTGTCTTTAGAAAAAGATGTACTGCTAAGCAAACTGCTCATGACCTGAGACCTCAGCCAGCTTTCTGTTTGTTCGCAGCACAAACAACTATAGTCAATTCACTGCTCACAGGGCTGGAACCAAAATCTATTTAAACTCCGTGAATTTATAATAGATTAAAAGACTGGTAGAAAGGACAATGAGTAACAGTTCAGAAGAACATAAAATATTTCATCATTAGCTTTTAAAATCTGACCTATACTTCTTGAGTGGCCAAACCATCAATTAACATTATTACTTCATCCTTGAATTCTGTTTACTACATTCATTATCTCAAAACACCTCATCCTCAAAAATAACAATTTGGTCGGGGGGGGGAGGGATTTTTTTGTTGTTATTTTGCTTTCTTGTTCGGACAGGGGAAAAGACTACATAGCTTTTAACTCCTTCTCCCCAGAGGGGCCAGTTAAAGTATACAGAATGGTATGAAACTAGCTGTACAGCTAGTACATT
>PVJS01046326.1:0-10507 GCA_004027185.1 Glis glis | reverse complement strand
GATACCCTAAGTTCAAATAAACGCAGGGCAGCCAGGGCGATGCCTTCTCTCCCCTGGCATCGGCGTCACGGCCACCATTCCTGTAAAAAGAGACCAGGTAACAAAAGGAAGAGCGTGGCCGACTCATTTCATCAAAGATTTACTGAGCCGGGCCCGGTGGCCCACTTCTGTAATCCCAGCACTTGGGACGCCGAGACAGGAGGATCACAGGTTGGAGGCCAGCATGTAGTAACTTGGCAAGACCCTGTTTCTAAATAAAAAAAATAAAAGGGGCTGCGGGTATAACTCAGAGGTAGAACGCCCTCGGGCTCAATCCCTAGTAAAACACACACACACACACACACACACACACACACACACACACTGAGACTTCAGAAATGGAGGCCCAAAGGCCCAGGGAAACTGTCCATTTTTGCGCGAAGGTCAATGAAGACTGAGCGGTCACGTGGGAATGTCATAGACCGAGCGAGGGGCCCCTCAAGGCGGGTCCGTCTGGTTCTTCACGTTCTCTCTGAGAAGCACTTCTTCCTCTCGACCTCACCACCTGCCGCAGAGGGCTTCGGGGCAGAAGGGAGAGGGCGGCTTTTCTAGTTTCGGTGACTCACCTCGGGGGAAGGAATTCTGGTTTCTATGGCTCTCTCTGGGAAGGGAGAGGGGCAGGCGATGGGACGGGGAGATGGGAAAGCTCTCCTCTCCGTGGTCTTCCAGTTTCCTGCTGTTCAAAGCACTGAGCACATCACGGCACCGTACTGGGCTTCTGAGCCCCGAGCCTTCTAAGCTCCCCCAAGCTCACACATCGTCCCAACCGTCCTGGCAGCTCTGTAACTCCACTGGGGCCGAGGAAAAACCCTGCCGGGAGCCTCACTCTGCCTATGTGCCGAGCATGAAGAGCCCTGGGTTCCAGCAGAGCGCAGCGCCAGCCTCCCAGCAGCTCTGCTGTCATCAGGAAGCGCCAGGCTGGGTGGCTTGTGCAGCAGAGATCACTCGACTCTGGAGGCTGCATGTCCAGGTCCGCGGTGGGGAGATTCCACAAATGGCTGCCTGCCTGCTCTTCCCTCGGGGGACCCAGAGAAAGCTCTGGAGTCCCCGCCTCTTTTAATAAGTGTGCTAATCCTATTGTAGGATGGCCTCATCTACTCCTAATTCCCTCCAAAAGGACCCACTGCCCAATAACATTAGGGGCAAGGCCTTCAACATGTACCTTTGGGGGAACACATTCAGTCCGTAGGCCCCTGTCATCGAGTTTAATGAGGAGTGATAAATTTAAGGAAGCAGCCCAGATTCAGGAGACAAGAAAACCTTTAGGGGAGACAACCCTTGAGGTGGGTTTTGAAAGATGAGTAGGAGTTTGTCAAGGGAAAATGCATGGCAGAAAAAGGAATCCCACCCAAGAGTTTAGATAGTACCAATCTTCCTTAATTGTTCATAGAGTAAAATAGTGAACAAGTGTTTCCAATAAATCATTCATTCATAAAAGCGCTTAGCTCTTACTGGCATCCCTCTGAGACTAGGAGCGCAGAATTTGCTGAACGATCGTCTGCTGTGATCGATTTTAGGAGATGTCTAGACAGGTAGACGAATCCTGAGCTGTTTTTAGAATGTCTGTGATAAGAGGCTTATTGATGTTAAGATGGCAGTGTTAAGATGAAGAGAGATTTACAAGCGTCTGGACGTCTCGGTCACATTCTGTCTGGCACAGGCTCCGTGTATACGTGACCCACTGGGAAGGTACCCTGAGCTGGGGTCCAAGTGCAGGTGTGGAGGGCGCGCAGCAGACAGACCTCACCAGCCCCGGGGCCCCGCAGTGCTCCAAGGCCCAGTGGGCGCTGAGGCCGGCAGCCGCAATTTCTGCTGGAGCGCATCCCGCCGCGTGGGTTTCTTCTGCAGCAGTGTTCTCTGCGCTCGGGGGCTGGTTCTTACCGATTCCTGTGCCGGCTTGCCCAGGCTGCCCTAACTAAACAGGGCGGCCCACACAACAGAAATTTGTTTCCTGGTGTTCTGGAGGCTGGAGCCTCAGGTCAGGATTTCAGCGGGGCGGTGTCTCCCGCCTCTCCCTTGTCTTGCGGACGGCGTCTTCTCGTGTCCTCACAGGGACACCTCAGTGCTTGCCTGTGTCCTCAGCTCCTCTTCTTATGAGGACCCCGCTCCTACTGGACTCAGGCCCACCCTGAGGACCTTATCTAACCTGCTCACCCCTGGAGGGGCCGCATCTCCAAGTGTACTTACATTTGGAGGTACTGGGGGTTAGGGCTTCAACATATAAATTTGGGGAGATGAGCACTTTGCCTGACATGGGCTGGGCTCAATTGCCAGCAAAACACACACACACACACACACACACACACACACACACACACACACACAAAAATGAATGAATGAATGAATAAATAAATAGATGAATAAGTAAATAAATTAAAGGGATTCCATCCCTCCCTTAACCATCTCCGTGATTCCAGAGCCCAGCATGAGCACTGGGTCCACGGGTGTTCGTTCACTTGGCCAAAAGGTCTTTCATCTCTGCTGGGCAGCTTCAGGCCCTGGGGAGAGGGGGAGCTTGTTAAGAGGCATTTGGGCTGGGCCGGGCCGGGCTGGGCGAGGGTTGGGCAGGGTTTGAGGGCCACAGGCACTGGCAGAGCTCCCTGGGCTTCTGCACGCAGCTTCTTTCAGGGAAGAGCCAGGCCTGGGTCTGAGCAGCCGCCCCTGCCGGGTCTCTGCTGGACAGGGAGGAGGGCCACCGCAGAAGGCTCTCAGACCTTCTCCGACTCCTTCATTCCTCGAACAAGTCAGGAGGTCATGCAGGTCTCCTGGCCACTCACCTCACACGATTCCCATGTCACCTGTGCAAATAAGGACAGGGCTGAGCGCCCGCATTGCCCGGAGCCTGCCTGGGAGGGTTTTCTAGCCAAAGGAAACAAGGAGCATGCGGTCATTACCCTTCCTGGTTTCGGGTAAGAGACGATGAGCTCATGCTTATCTAAGGCACCAGTCCCTGGAGGAAGACACTTGTAAACAAAAGGAAGAAGATAGGCATGGGGGTGGCATGGAGTAGGAGAAGAGTCCACTCCTTGTGGGGCCACGGGTGTCTCTACCCGCGTCCAGTCTACCCTGCACAGCACCCGGGGAGCACGTGCCACCACAGGCCCAGCAGTGTCACCATCAGGATGCCCGGGTTTGTTCTCACAGCTGAACGGAACCTTGAGGATTTCCTTCAGCTGCAGACGTGTCTGCAGTGAGGGGCAGTGCCCAGCGTGGAGGGGGCCTTGCCATTGGGACAAGGACCAGGCGGACCCACATCCTCAGCCTTGGTGCTTCTGGGCACCACACGGAGGCTTTGTCGCGGGCTTCGCGGCTGGGGATTAGCAGGTAGATTCGGCCGCCCCGCCACTTGCTCTTCCAGTGGCTCTGGATGAGGTTTTTAATCTGGCCGAGCCTCATTTACTGAAGCCATAAGGTATGACAGATTTCTCTCACGCTAGGCTCACCTCAGGACTGGCAGGGTGACACGCGCCAAGCATCGGGCAGCCCAGGAGGACACCAGGCCCGCTCTCAGCCTGGGCCACCTCCTTCTGTTTTCTGTCCCCATTCTCATCTGTACACCCCTGTCCTGTGTCCTCGCCACACCCCAGTGCTTCCCACCAGAGACCAGGTCCTGCTCCCCCTCCTCCGAGCCTCTGAATGCTCCTCTTGCCTCACCGACCACTATGAAAGTGGACAAATGCGCCTGGCATGGTGGCGCACTCCTGTAATCCCACGCCTGTAGCCCCAGTACTTGGGAGTCGGAGACAGGAGGGTCGCAGGTTCAAGGCCAGCTTTAGCAACTTAGTGAGACTCTGTTTCAAAATAAAATAAAATAAAATAAAATAGGACTGAGGGTGTAGCTCAGAGGTAGAACACCTCTGGGTTCAATTCCCAGTACAAGGAAGAAGGAAAGAAGGAAGGAAGGAAGGAAGGAAGGAAGGAAGGAAGGAAGGAAGGAAGGAACGGAGGGAGGGAGGGAGGGAGGAAGGAAGGAAGGAAGGAAGGAAGGAAGGAAGGAAGGAAGGAAGGGCACTCACTGGGCTCTCCTCGTGGGTAGCTCTTTAGGCCTGGTATGCTTCACCTGCTGTAGTTTTCTTGTCTGTAAAGTGGGATTAACAATGCCTACTTCACAAAATCCTGAGGATATAAGACCTGGAGCCCCGGCACCCGGAGCACACACGTTCCTGCCGCTGGCTGCTGCTATTACTCAAGTTTAGCTAGACACCACCTTCCCACGAAGCCTGGCTTCTCCCCAGAAACCAGCTGCTGCAACGCACAGCTTGGTCGTTTCCTGGGCTGGTCCTGTGCCGGCCTGTGAGCTGAAGGCTGGACTCGGTGCTCGCACTGAGGGGGGACGGGGACAGCGCCCAGGACAGGGGTGAGAGGGCTCTGGGGATGCAGGAGTCACTGCGCCCTGTGGTCAGGCGTCAGTAGCCCCACGGGCCGCCCTCGGGAGCAAACGGTCTGAAAATCCTGGTGTGGAGGCCTCAGCGCCGTTCGTTTCCCCTGTTATCCAGGAAGATGGCAGACTCCTGCTAACCTTCAACTTGGCAGGGATCTTGGTTGACCCCTGTCTCTCACGAGGACGGAGAGAAGGTCTGGAGCTTAGGGACATAGAGAATGAAGTGTGACAAGTTCCGCGCCCACTTGGCTTGTCCTCCAGTTGAACGTGAGTGCCCGGATCAGCCTAAAGGGAAGGAAGGAGCCGGGCCACGGCGGTGGCAGGGTCTGCGGACATGCTCACTGCTGACCGCTGTCCCCACTCCGTGGTGTCACTCCCCCCCTGGAGACTCCCTGCCAGCTCTCCCAGCGAGGGCCCGTGGACGTTCACGTACCTCCCTCCCCTCGCCTGTATGGCTTGGGCGCAGGACCTCCATCTTCCCCAGCAGGGTGGGGCCCAGGGGAGGCTCTGTACCTGAAGGGCCCTCGGTGGCCACCTCCACATGCCGAGGACGACTGTCTCATCCTCTGAGCCTCAACCCATAAAAACGAGGACACTGACATGGGCCGTCGGCTGTCTGCTCAGAGGGAACGCGGCAGGCCCGTACGGAGCTTGCCCAGGGCTCAGGCGGGCCAGGGCACTGTCATGTGCAGGGATGGGATGAGGGGGGCAGAGCCCTGCAGACGGCTCGGCAGCCCTCGTTGCTCTGCAGTGCCCCTGGCTTGTCTGTGACTCAGCCGCTCGCTATAGCATCCAGGAGGTCAGAAGCCGGGGTCCCCCATGTCGTGGGGTGATCCCCCACCTGGCTCCATCAGGCCTGGAGAGATCTCAGTGCGTCCTGGGCCTTCCTGCTCTGTGGGGTGCTCTGTGCCACACGAGATCAAGCCAGGGGCCCTCAGAGGATCTGGGGACCCCTCTCCCCCTCTCTGGCCTCAGTGTCCTTACCCAAAAGTCATCCTGCAGTCTCTCGCCCACTCTAGGGCTCAAGTTTCCAGGGACCAGGACAGGGCACAGTTGCCAGCGCCGAGAACAAGGCAGGGCTGTGTGACCACCGTCCGGCCCTGCGGCCATTCCCAGAGCGCTGTCTGCCGGGTGTGGACCGACCTGGCTGGGAGCATTCCCTCACCTAAGCGGAGCTGAAATATTTCCCAGGGGCCCGAAACATCTGAAAGAGACACTGACTCTTGGGAATGTTCCAGCTGCACTTCGGTATTCCAGGTGTCTCCAGCCAAGGCTGAGCCGGGTGTGAAAGCCACTGCTCCCAGTGCCTCGGTTTACCTAGGAGACAGTGCAGCCCCGAGGGAGGGGCGCCAGCCAGAAGCAACGAGCAGATGCACGGGGTAGTGGCTGGCCAGCAGGCGCAGCGCACTGTCCAACAGGAGGATGTTTTCATGACACATGACCGAGGCGCAGATGCACAGGAGGACACTGGTGGCGTTTACTTTCAGCTCTGAGGCTGCGCTGAGCCGGGTGTTGCCAGCGACCTGAGCGTGAGGGACTGGAGGTTCCCCCGGCGGGTGCAGGAATTCCCATCCGAGGTCTCTCTCCCTTCCTGAGCTCTTTTCTGCCATTAAGTGGCTGCCAGGGAGTGGCACTCAGTCATGGCACCGCAGCTAAACCGCCAGGGCTTCCAGCCTTGAAGGCTCTCACCTTCCGGCTCAAGGTGGGGTAAGGCAGGTAACCACATAAAAAAGGGAATTGTCATAGTTTTGAGAATAAAAAGTTGGGGGCAAAAATGTCCCTGCCCTATGTCATCTTGTACACCAGGTCTATCCCATAGAAATATGCCAAACACATATCTACCCAGTATTAAATTTTTGAATAGCTATATTAAAAAAGTAAAATAGGTGAAATTCATTTTAATATATTTTATTGAGCACATTTCCAAAATATTATTATAATAGCCAATCAATATAAAGATTCATGAACTATTTTACATTTTTGTACCTAGTTTTTCAAAATCTGGTATTCAACTCACATTTAGAACATGTCTCCCATTTCAAGGGGGCCACAGCCCTGCAGGACTGAGGCACCCACACTGGGAATTGCTACTGTGGAGTGTGGGAGGCTGATGGTCCCAGCAGGGTGGCTGGGGAAGCTATATATCCCACAAGCCCAGACTCTGGAGAGAGACTGTGGATGAAGGGACAAAGACAAAGAGGAAGAGGTCGAGATGGGAAGAAGCCACCAGGTAGACCTGCTGGAACAGGTGGCAGGGGTGGCTGAAGGTGACCCCGGCATCAGGCCCAGGCGGCTGGAGGACACCTGGGGGGAATGTGTGGGAAGGCGTGTTAGCATCCGCGTCTCAGCCTGCATCTTGGAGGATGCAAGGGTCCAGAGAGCGATGACCCGCGTCACATAGGGGACCTGGGCCTGACTCCAGATGTCCCCACTACAGTCTAGTATCTACACTGCATTGCCCGAGGCCGAGCTCCATGTAAGCTGTGTTGCCAGTTTAACTTTAGCCCAGAGCTGGTAGCCAGTCATCAAATATACCAGGAAGCACAGTGACACAACAGAGCAAGTTAGAAGCCACCAGCCACCCAGAAAGAGTGGGTGCGGGGTCAGGGCCGGCAGGGGAGGAGAGTCAGGGCCCCCTGTGTCCCCTGTGCCTTGGTTTGATTTCTGATCCTATATCCTTTATTCATCTCGACTTTTAGAAACAGAGAGGGGAGGAGACACAGAAACCAAAAGAACGACAGTAGTGTTAGAACAACACACTCAGAACTTAAAACACAGATGCTATCAGCCCTGGGATAAGGCAGAGTCCTCTATGGACACATACACCCGCAACGTGAGGCGGTTTGCAACAAGAGGCACAGGCAAGGGTCACAGAATCTCAGATCGCAGCTCCCTAGCTTCCTGCTGGACTTCTGGGGTGCCACCATCACAGCACAGAACTGCTGAGTAACGACAGCAGCTAACATCTGGGTGACGCGAATGGGCCTTTATGTAGGTTGTTTTATTTAATCCTCGGGACACCCTGATGAGCTCGACGCCACCATCAGTACCTCCTTTTTATGGCGCAGGGAACCTCCCCACAGGGTTCGGGCGCTTGAGCAGGCCCCTCAGCAGGCTGGCTGTAGACCCGTGCTGGCACCCTTTCCCTCCACGCACTGCCCGGCCAGTCCTCCCCCATGTCCCTCACAAACAGGAGGCGTGGAAAGACAGAAGGGACTGTGCAGAGCCTTGTATGACCATCTCGACAACAGAAAGCCGCTATTGGAGACATGCCCAGGTGTCCCCGGTGACATGACCCTGAGGTGCTGACAGCCTCAAGCTCCCCCAAAAGAGCAGCTGCTCTCACTCGGCCGGGTTCAGCTCATGGGCCCCATCGTCAGGACGAGCTACAGTGGATTCCACACCAGATCCCCCGGACACCATGCTGTCTCCACGCAAGTGTGGAAGAGGGGACGGAGTCCAGTGCATGTGCAGCGGCTGTCCTTGCAAGAGTGGAGTTGGCTTTCTTTGACTCCCTAATGTCACGGCTTTGTTAGAGTGTTCGCCTGGCTTTCTCTACATAAGAAGGAACCCCAGGAAACAACACCTAAGGCAAAGCAGACACTCAATGGATATTTGGGAAGTGAATGCACAGTTCTGGGTACATTTGGAACGGTAAATTAATCATGGCTCCGGGAATCTTTCTTATTTTATTTATTTATTTATTTATTTATTTATTGCGGTACTGGGGATAGAACCCAGAGGCATTCTACCTCTGAGCTACACCCCTAGCCCGATTTTTTATTCTTTATTTTGAAACAGGGTCTCATGAAGTTGCCGAGGGCCTCCCTAAGTAGCTGAGGCTGGCTGCGAACCCGGATCCTCCTGTCTCAGCCTCCCAAGTACTGAGATTACAAGCGTGCACCACCATGCCCAGCTAAGGAATCTTTTTTTAAAACAGGACAACAGCTATGCTATTAATTTCACCTGACTTTCTACTAAAGGTTAAACTTCAACTATAATTCTACACTGAAAACTATTCTGAGCAAAACCAAACCAACCAAAACAAGCCAACAACAAAATCATAATAAAAACCCTAAGAGCTTACAGATGTGTTCTAGGATTTGGGGATACATGCCCTTATCTTCTGCTCATATTTGCTAAACGTTTGAGATGGAAATCCTCCTACAGTTATAGTCTCCTCCATTGGCATTTGGTTTGAAAGTGTTAGGAATCCAATGCATCAGATCTTGGATGTAAATTGGGTTCTTCCCTGTTTCCATTATAGAAGCAGGAAATGATCTGCTGCAGGACTTGCCAGTATTTTCCATTCTAGCCAGGGATGAAACACTGAGAGGGGACTGGTTGCTGAGAAGGATTTTTTTTTTCTGTCGTCCTCCCTGAAATAGACAGAAAAGACCTATAAAGGATGCATGCAGGTAAGACAAGAGAACGAAGGTGGTCCTGAGCAAATAAAAACTAGTTAATCGTCCATAAAGTTATTAAGAAACTGACCTCTGACCGAGGTAGAAAGTAACCCAGACACGCGTGGAGAGAACCCGTAGGAAGACGGTCCTGAGCGATGAGAAAAATAATGCTTAATAACTATTCCTGACAACCATGTGTTTAAGTTCCAAAATACATGATGGACAAGGCCTATTCACAGACTTCAGACAAGCGAAGCTGAATGACTTAGGAAAAATGATCTCCTGCACTTTGTTAGTGTTATATATATGAGTCCACTCTCACACCTGGAACCTTGGATTCTCGTGAGAGTCACCTAGCTGACTTCTAGGAGGAAGATAAATATTCTCTCCAGCTTGTGCACAAAGGCAGACTCCCACAGGTAGCTCCCTTACACATGGCAGCAACACGGCACAGACTGCTTCAGTCTGGGGTTTCTCTCAGCCATGTATCCCAGGAGGGTGACTCCAAGCAAGAATTCCTTTCTGGCTCTGTCACAACACGTCGCCCTTGCTCCCAAAGACAGGACGGCAGGTCCTCAGCCCCGGGCTTCACAGAGTTGGTGTGGAAAGACCACGAGATTTCCTCATCAACGATGGAGACATCTTTCCTTTTGTAATCTCTGCACTGCTTGATTTAAATTAGAAGCAAAACCTATACTCGGGATTATAGTTAAGACCATCCACTTTTAGAGGCACTTAACGAGTTTGAAATGCCGCATTGCACCTTTGTTCAAACAGAATGAAAGCGCATTAACAGTTGTGTAACTTTGTAGATTTTATTCGATTTCCTCCTTTGTAAAACTGGGAGAATGAGCTTTAGTTAGTCTCTGCTAGGTTCTGCGCGCTACGCACAGTGCTTTGCCTCTATCAGCTCATTTGGTCTCAACAATTTCTCGCAGTTATCATGACTATTAATACTTCACAGATGATAAACTCAGGGCACAGGAAGTTTAAATAACCTTCTCAAGATCAAACAGCTAAGTAGTGGTAGAAGCAGGATCGCAAAGCCGGCAGTCTGCCTGCAGACCCTTCACTCTCCGGGGCTCAGCTGCTGGGACCCGGGCAGGTCACCACAGGCGCGCCACCTGACATACAGCACGCAGTCGACAAGCCTGGCGAGTCTCCAAACAAAACACATCTTTAAAAGAAGAGGCAGTACTTTATAGCTATATTTGGCAATAAAACACATATGCATACGAAAACATTTACATTTTATCACATATACAAAATATCTTTTTATCACCAAATAACTAACTGCTGAGGTTTATTTATTTATTTTGCTGAATGAAGCACCAATAAATTCAGTACCATTAAGTCAGAATTTATTCTGACAATACCATAAGGAAATAAGATAAAATTAGTCACATATTTCACACAGTTTAGACAAAGAAAATTATCAGTACCATCTTTGGGTTTTTTTTTAGGATATGAAGGTTTACAAAATTGTATAACATATCTTTCTCATACATTCACATAAAATTGAGCTAATAATAATCTGGATGGAAAAACTGACCTGTCTTGTCATCATCAATAAACAATTTATTGAGAGTTTGTGCCAGTATCTGATCTCCTTCGATGCATTAAAAGAACTTGGGCTTTCTAGGTAGAATGGCATTCTTTTTTTTTTTTTTTTTTGCGGTAC
>PVJS01046325.1:0-15868 GCA_004027185.1 Glis glis | reverse complement strand
TGACACCACGCTCTCCTGGGAAACTCTCATAGGTAAAGGCGCCTGTCATCTATGAGTACAGAAGGAGGTAACTACCAATCACAGCCCTTCCGAGGCCACTACCTGCGGAACCTCCCCCTGAGGAATTCGCCAGCGCCATCTTTGCCATTAATATGCTGAATTACTGCCACATGGGAGAGGCCCGGTACTACAGAGCAGACTTCTGCCAGTCCACCAGGCCCTTTCATGGCACTGGGTAGAGGGCCCAGCATGTATAGATCAATCACATGACTTATAGTTAATTATAAGAGAGGCTGAGATCTATCTATCTATCATCTATCTGTCTATCATCTATCTATCATCATTATTATCTATCTATAATCTATCTATAATCTATCTATCTATCATCTATCTATCTATCTATCTATCTATCTATCATCTATCTATCTATCTCTATCATCTATCATCTATCATCTATCTATCTATTTATCTATCATCTACCTATCTATCTATCATCTAATCATCTACCTATCATATAGGTGTGCCCAGAAGAGAAGCTGAATACAGACATTGGTGAACAGTAGCTGTATATGCTATGGTAGGGAAGACTAGAACAGATCAAAGTTCATTGTTAGTGAGCTTTTTTGCCTGCAAATACAAGGGTCATTTGTTAGTAACAAGGGTGTTGTTTTAATCTCCTCTCTGTTATATTTTGTTTTATTTAATAAGCTATTCAAAACTTTCATGGGGGAAGAAAGAGCCTATTTCTGGACCCCTCAATCCCAACATTTGGCACATGACCTAGGAATATTGAGACATAAAATGTAATTGATATGGATTTTGGACTTTAATTTTCTTTGAACTTTAAATCACAAGGGAAAGGGAATATGATTTTGGACTTTAATATCTCTTTGTACTTTAACTAAATCATTGAATTTAACCATTGAACTTTAATTTTTTTCCCAGAAAATTTATAATGAAAAGGATTTATATTCAAATTTGGGACATCTTGTAATTAGTATTTTATTGCTGTGGTATCTTAATGTTGTCATTGAATTTCACTATAGAACATGTAATGATCTATATTTAGAGTTGCCATATAATTTATTGCCCAAACTGGAATAGTTTGAGATAAAAAGAAGGCTGTATTAATAATTATGCTGGGACAACAGGAAAAAACCTGGGACTGTTGTGGGTGAATTGGGATGTATGGTCACCCTCACTATATTGGACAGTGTGGAAGGACATAATTAGGAAAGAAAAATGAGATGGGGAGTACATTTCCAGCCTTGTAATGAATTTAATTAAGCAAAATTTCTGACCCACAAAACCAAAAATTCTCTGAGCATAGATTCTAAGTTCTCTATTCATAGTCCCTGAAGGATCCCCGAAGGAGCTGTACCAATCAGGGTGTATTGCATCAGGAAAAGAGAAGCCACAGTAGGTATTTCAGATGGAGGGGCTTCAATGCAGGGAAGTGGTTGCACAGTTGGTGGAGTGCAAGAACAAAAAGAGCAGCATGGAGATTAATAACTGCAGGTCGTATGTGCAGTGGTTAGCTCTGGGGGAGTCCCTGATGAAGACTGAGCAGAATGGTCTTGGAGCTTCAGATCTCCTCCTCTGAGATTTGCCACACCTCTGGTTGACCCAGCTTAAGAATGGAGACCAGACAGCCGGGAATGTCAGTGGTGGGCTCTTCTTTTCTATTTCTGATGTTTCCTTTCATTGGGGGAATTGTCACATTCCTGATTTCTAGTTGTCCTTCAGTCATCTACAGGCGGATGAATGGTTTAACCTTGTGTCCTGAATTTGGTAAGAATAAACTGGGCATGATCAGCTCAGCTCTGCACTTCCCTTGAGAGCAGGCTGCTTGGAGGAAGTTGATGCTCTCATCTGCCCCGACACATATAAATCGCACCTGTGCCTTCATTAAGCAATATTTATGGACACCTCCTCTCTGTTCTGGGCACTATTCTGGCCTTGGGGATACATCAGCAGAAAGAAAAGACAAAGGTCCTTGTTTCACAGAGATAGATAACAAGCAAGATCCTTGGTCAATAAGTAAATTATACAGTAAGCTAAAATGTCAACAAACAAAAACCGGAATGGTCTGGGGGATCAGGATTGCTGGGCTGGCAGTTAAGTGATGTAGTCTGGGTGGGCCTCACTTTAAAAATTTCCATTTGGGCAAATATTTGAAGAAAAGAAGGAAGTTGGACAAGTATATTCTGAGAGAGGGAGGAACTCTGCAAAGGCCCTGTGTATGTTTGTGCGAAGTGTATTTGAGGTATAGCAAGGAGGCCGGATAGCTGAGGTACAGCAAGTGGTGGGCCAGTGGGAGGCTATGAGGTCTGGGCTTTGTTTTCTGAGCAAAGCCTGAGCCAGCTCTATCTATAGTTAGTGCTTTACAGAGATTTGCAAACAGATGCAAAGGGTCCATTTGCTTTCTCCTGCCACCCACCTTAGCTGTGTATCTAAGACAACACTCAGCAATGGCTGAATATTGGCAAACAAATGAACTAATTGTTTATCTCCAAAGAGGTAGTTTTAAAGTGTGGTCCAGAACTCAGGTGCAGGGCAAAGTCTTTGAGACCTTTCCTAGGAGTCTATGAAGACAAAGCTATGTTCATAGAACTAAGATGTTTGCTTTTTTTTCATTTTTATTCTCTCATATGGAGAGTGCAATTTTCCAGACTTTAGATGCCAGGTTATAGCACAACAGATTAAGTGCAGAAGCAGATTTAACAGTATAGTCTTTTTTTTCCCTGACTACATATTTTTGTGAGGCCTCATTTTCTTTATATGTTCCCATCAAAATAACATATTGAACAGATTGAATAGGAGATAGGAGAATCCAGCTGTCTTCTATTAAGTCAAACTTAGAGACTTGCAAAAAGTTAAAACAATGTCACTCTTCCCACTAAATATTTCATTTTGGAAAATGCAGTTGCTTTTCTAGGTAAGAAAGATTTATGTTAATATATGCATTTATTATTACTGGTAAATGATTCATAAACAAGTACTAACTTTTCAGTTTTAATTTTTTTTGTGGTACTAGGGATTGAACCCAGGGCATTCTACCTCCGAGCTACACCCCCAGTCCTATTTTTTATACTTTATTTTAAAACAGGGTCTCACTAAGTTGCAGAGGCCTCACTAAGTAGCTGAGGCTGACCACGAACCCAGATCCTCCAGTCTCAGCCTCCCAAGTACTGGGATTACAAGCGTGCGCCACCACGCCCAGCTCGGTTTTCATTTTTAATACAATAAATATCAGTGAATATAATCTACATAAGCATAGAGGGATTATTTGGCCATTTTGAGAATATCTTCTCTAGAGGGCTCTGATCGAGTATCACATTCGTGTGTTTTGTTACAGCCTCAAAATACTGCTTCAGGATGTCTTTCCTTGCTCTAAGGCATCACACATATACATGGCCAGATGTCCCAAGCTGACTCTCTTTTTTGTAGCGCCACACATGCAAAACTACTTTATTTATTTATTTATTTTGGCACTACTGAGGATTGAACCCAGGGGCATTCTACATCCAGGCTATACCCCCAGCCCTATTATTTATTCTTTATTTTGAAACCGGGTCTCACTAAGTTGCGGAGGGCCTCACTAAGTAGCTGAGGCTGGCCACGAACCTGGATCCTCTGGTCTCAGGCTCCCAAGTATTGGGATTACAAGCATGCACCACCACGCCCGGCTTGCAAAAGTACTTTAGATTAAGGTCCATCTTCATGAAAAAAGTGCCTTGCATGCAGAACACAAAGAAGAAGAATTAGAGATGTCTTGAACACACCGACAGAGAGATATCTGGATATTTGCAAGAACTAATGAGGTCAGACTCTTAGGAGAGCAGGTTTGTCATCAGGAGGGACCCAGGGGAACTGGATGGATGCGAGCAAACCTGCCAAGAGGAACTTGAGCTGGTGAGCTTTTGGTTGGTGGTTCCTAATTACTGTCCCACTGAAGAATTGCCCCAGAGCCGCCTGCAGGACAGTCACTGGGTTGGTTGCTACAAATGCAGATTTGAATGCTCTACCCCAAATCCAATGAATCAGAATTTTTGCAGTTGGGGATCCAGAAGTCTGTATTTTTTAACCTTTTGGGTGATTCATGATAAGGTCAGATTTGGGACCCTTTCTTTGATCAGCCTCCGTAAAGTCTGTCAGGTAGTTATGGAGGTGTGTGAATTGGGCCATCTGCCCCAAATATTTCTCCCAGATTCCTACTGCAGGCTCAAACTACCTGCTTTTGGTGATTAGTTAGGGTCAGGGCAGCACTATCTCCAGTGTTCCCTATTTACATGGCAAATTCTCTCCGGAGGGATGCTGCAGGCAGCTGTGCTCAGGGGTAACATCTTAGTGGATGTATTATACACCTGCTCTACCCTGAGGGTGAGGAAGGGCCAAAGGAATGGGGACAGGGCAGCGAGACTCTGTGGATGGGTATGGAAGTGGGAGGCCCAGACCAAAAGCTTAAGAACTCCAGGGCGCCTTGGCAGACAAGAAGAAAACACAAGATGGATATTGATTTCTGCTGAACTGACTCACGAGGCTCTGTGGAGGAGCCAAGTTGTTTCTGCAGACTTTGAAAAATGTTGGCATCAATGTTCTGCTATCATTGGATGCTAATGATAGATGATGGCTCTGAATGCAGAAAAGGATCTTTCAGCTGTCTCTGCTGTTTTTTGCATGTAACTGAGACCCGATTGATCACCTCCCCGTTTCTGCCTGACTTTCTTCTCTGCACTCCTTCCAGAATAAAGTAAATGACCTTGAACCTGCCACCCAGAGCAAGAAATGAAACCCCTGCAGTCCCTCTCTTGCATGTCCTTCAATCTGGACTTTCATTAAAGTTATGTTCTTGCTTTGCTTTTGAGTTTTATCACCTATCTGTGCATTGCCAAACAATGTGTAATTTTAGCTTGTGTTGATTTGTTCATAAATGGAATTACATGGATCTCTTAGAGTCTTTATCCTTTACATTATTTCAAGATTTTTTTCAAGTTGTTGCAAGCAGTTGTGGTTTCTTTTTTACTTTTTTCTTGGCTACTGGGGATTGAACCCAGGGCCATTCTATCTCGAAGCTACATCCCCCAGTCCCTTTTTATTTTTTATTTTGAAACAGGGTCTCTCTAAGTTGCTGAGGGTCTTGCTAAATTGCTGAGCCCTGCCTCAGAACAGTGATCCATCTATCTCAGCCTTCCAAGTACTGGGGTTACAGGTGTGCACCATCACACCTGGCTAGCAGTTGTGGTTTCTTAATTTTGTTGTTGCTGTAAAATATTCCATTGTATGAAATATACCATAATTTATTTATTCATTTCACTATTGATGGACATTTGTTTTTTCTCCAATTTGGGGCTCTGATAATCAATGCTATTATGAATATTCATTTATATATATTGTGATACACATAATTATATATTTCCGTAGGGTGTATATGCAGAATGGATTTTCAGTATCTCAAGGAATATACATTCTTAATTTTACTAAAGGCACAAACTTATTTAGAATTATTGTACTCATTATTCCACCAGCACAAAACGATAATTTCTAATGTTTTACATTCTCATTCACTCTTTGATATTATTAAAGTTTTTAATTTTTGCCAACCTGATGAGTGTATACTTAAGTCACATTGTGGCCTATTTTACTTTCCCCTGCTTTTTAATAAGATTATTTGTGTTTTTGCATTTTTTTTGCCATTCACATAGCCTCTCTTCTGAAGTCCGGTCTTCCCCATTTTGTAATGTCCTCCTCCATCTCTTTCCTATTGATTCACATGAGTTTATATATGTAGTATATACTAGATCTTGGTCAGTAATATACATTGCAAATCCCATCATTCTGTAGTTTTTCTCTTCACCTTTTTGATGATGTCTTTCAGTGAACCAAAGTTTCTAACTTTAAAGAATCAAATTTATCAATATTTTCCCTTATGAGTAGTTGTTTTTGTGTTTTGCTTAAGAGCTCTTTCCCTTCTCTGTGATCTTAAAGACACTTTCCCATATTATTTCTTCAAAGTTGTTTTGTCTTTTGCATTTAGATTTATAATCCACCTGAAACCAGTTTACATGCAATGCAATAGTTTACTTTCTTTTTTTCCCCCAAACAAATGCCCAATTTTCCCAACACCAAGTGTTGAAAGGAACACCCTTTCCCCATTTCTCTGCAAAGCTGCCCATGAAATAAGTCAAATTGTCCTATGTGTGGGCATCTTTTTCTATACTCTTCTTCTTTGCCATTTGCTAATTGCAACTATTTTCCTTATTATGACTTTGGGATTAGGTTTGATATGGGATCTATCAAGATCTATTACTTTTTTATTCATAGTCTAGTATCTTGAATATTCTTGGTTCCCTCCTTTCTCCCTCTTTTCCTTTTCTATTTTTTTGTGTTTTGTTTTTTGGTACTGGGGATTGAACCCAGGGGTGTTCTGTTCTACCTCTGAGCTATACCTCTACCCCCCCCTTTTTTTGAGACAGAATCTTGCTAAGTTGTAAAGGACCTCACTAAGTTGCTGAGGCTGGCCTCAAACCTGTGATCCTCCTGTCTCAGCCTCCCAAGTACTGGGATTACAAGTGTGCGCCACCACACCCGGCTGGTCCTTTTCCTTTCCAAATATATTTTAGAGGTGCTTTGTCAGGTTCTACAAAATTTTGTGTGTGAGGGGACTTTAATTGGTACCTACTGAATCTTTATAGATAAATTTGAGAGGACTTAACCACTTTTATGATATTCAGTTTTCCAAACAATAATCATGATATATTTCTATGTTTAATTAGTTTTTCCTTAATATCTTTCAACAGCATTATGATTTTGCCATAAAGATTTACACATTTTTTTATGAGACTCTCCCCTTGGAACTTTATCTTTTAAGGCTATCGTAAATAATAGCTTAAACATTTTTATTTGCCATTTGTTGCTGTTATGTGGAAATGATATTGATTTTATATCCTACAGCCTTTCTAAACTTTCTCATGAACTCAAATGGTTAATTCTATATATTTGTGTCAATAATGTCAGTTTTTATTATTCATTATTAATCCATGTGCCTTTTATCTAATTTTCCCCCTGGCTTTACTGTGTTGGCTAGGATCTCCGTACAATGTGGGTTAAAAGTATGATGTCATCCTTCTTCACTCATTCTTTATTTCAGGGGAATAAAGTTTCACCCAAAGTATAATGTTTTCTCTAGATCTGTTGTAGATAAACTTTAGAGGTTCAAGGAATTTTATTCTATTAAGCTTGCAAAAATATTTATTTTATCAAGCCTGGAGGCCGAATCATTCTATCAAACATTTTCCTGCATGTATTAAGTGGATAATATATTGTTTTTATCTTGTAATCTATTACTATAATGAGTTGAGTGGTTTTCTAATTATTAAGCCAACATTGCATTTCTGGAACGAATCCAGTTTTGTCATATATGTTAGCCTTGTTATATTTTGCTGGATTTGGTTGCTAATATTTTCTATGGAATGCTTGATTTTATTTTCATGAGAAAGTTGACTCATAATTTTCTTTTCTTGCTGGGCGTGGTGGCACATGCCTGTAATCCCAGTACTTGGTGGGCTGTACTCTAATGCCATTAGAGACAATACTGTAATCTTAGTACTTGGGAGGCTGAGACAGGAGGATCACAGGTTCCAGGACAGCCTCAGCAAGTAGTAAGATTTTCATCAACCTAGCAAGACCCCGTTTCAAAATAAAAATAAAATAGGGCTGGGAGTGTAGCTCAGAGGTAGAATGCCCCTGGGTTCAAGCCCCAGTACCACACCCACATATAATAATAATAATAATAATAATAATAATATAATTTTCTTTTCTTTGCAGTGTCTCTGTAGAGTTTTGGTGTTCAGATTTCTTTAGTGAAAAGTCACCCTTTTTCTATTCTTCAGAAGAGTATATGAAATCGGGGCTGCTTTTTCCTTAGATGTTGGTAGAACTCACTAATCAAGGCACATTCTTCTTTTAGGAGTTGTTATATGACCTTATTTTTGTTCCTTCTTGTGTTAATTACAGTCAGTTGTTTCATTTATCTATATTTTCAATTTGTTTTGACATAAGCTTTAATACCCTCTTGTTATGCCTTTATTGATTCCAAGATCTATAGTGATGTCATTAGAAAAATGCTGTTATTTGAGTTGTCTCTCTCTTTTTTCCCCCCTTTGGCCAGTCTCATCAGAGGCTTATTAATTTAATTATTTATCCAAGAATAGAATTATATATCTTTGCTGAGTCTTTTTCTTGTGCTTGCTTTCATTTCATTAATTTTACTTCTACTCTTCTTATTTTCTTTTCCTATTTCCCTTGGGTTTAGTTTGGTGACTTTCTAACTTCATGAGATAGGTGATTTGTTTATTGATTTTATCTTTTTTCTTTTCTTTAAGTATTGTTTTATCTGTATCCCATGCTTTTTGATATATAATACTTTTATTAGCTTTCAGTACAATTGTTTTCTAATTTTCATATGCTTTCTTCTTTGACAAAGTTATTTAGAAATGTATTTCCTAATCTCCAAACCTCTGGGAATTTTCTAGCTTCCTTCCTACTTTTGAGTTCTAGCATAATTGCATTGATCAGAGAAACTGGATTGTATGGATTCAGTCTTGTGAAAGTTACGAAGCTTATTTTATGGTCTGTGTTATTCGTGCTGTTCAAATTATCCAGATCATTCTTAATTTTTGTCTGCTTTAATTAATGGAATTTAAGTGTGATAAAAATCCCCATTAGGGTTGCAGATTTTTCTGTTCTACTTTCTTATAGTTCTGGCAACTTTCTAATGTATATATTTTGAGGCTGTGTTTATAAAGGCATAGAAATTTAGAATTATTTCATTTATTAAACAAAACCATTTATTATTATGAGGTATCTTTAACTCTTCTAATACTTTGTATCTTAAAGTTTATTTAGTTTTTATTGATATGGCTATACTAACTTTATTTTAGGTACTGTTTTCATGGACTGCCTTGGTCCATTTTTGATTTTCAAGCTTTCTGTATCCTTGTGGTTTAGTTATTTTTTTTATAAAAAATGACAGAAAGTTGTTTTTTTTTAAAAAAAACCAACAAACCTCTGGCCTGACAGTCTGACAATCCTGATTATTAACTAGAACATATAATATTTTTCATTTATTACAATTACTGATATATTTGGATAAACCCCCACCATCTTCCTATATACTTTCTATGTGACTCAGATGTTCTATGTATCTGTTTCTTTCTTTATTTGCCTTCTTTTGGATTGACTGATTTTTGAAAAATTTCAACTGACATATAATAATCATACAGCATTATGGGGTATAATCTACATTCCCATATTTACTGAGCAGTATTCACAATAGCTGATATATAATCAACATATGAATGGATAAAGAAAATGTGGTATATATATATATATACGTATATACAGATAGACTTCAGCCATAAAAGAATAAAATCCTGTAATTTGGAATAACATAGATGAAACTAGAGATCATTATGTTAGGTACAATAAGCCAGGCACAGAAAGACCAATGCCATATAATCTCACTCACATGTGGAATCTACAATAGTTGATCTCAAGGAAGTTGTGATGGTTAATCAGGATTGTCAACTTGACTGTATTATAAAATCCCAAGATTATGTGACTTTGAGTGTGTTATGTAACAGCAGATTGAAGGGGAAGTCCTGCCCTGAATGTAGGCAGCACTGTCCTGATAGGTGCAGGACCTGGATGAAAAGAAGAAAACTGTGTGAATTATGCATGGTTCTTCCTGAAAAAAGCACATCTGCTCTCACTTGGGATAGAGGGCTTCAGCTCTTCCAACTGGACTTTTGCCATCATTTCTCTGGAGAGTTCCCTGGCCTTCCCTTCTTGGGCTGGGACTGCATTATTAGTTGCTTTGATCCTGAGACTCCAGCTCTTGGGCTGCTCAACCAGCTGCTGGTTTCTCCAGCTCTCCGTGTGCAGGCAGCCATTTGGGACTACACTGCTTTGGACTGAAAGATGATTTGATAAATCTCCTTTTACCAAATACATATTGTCATGGTCCAATATAGAGTGACCCCTGAAGAGCTCAAGGTTGATATAGTTAAGTTTTGAGGGCTGTAATCTTATCAGTAGTTAAATCCATTGGAATAGAAGTTGTGATGGTTCATTTGGATTATCAACTTGAATGGATTATGAAATACCTAAGATTATGTGACTTTGGGTGTGTTTGGAATGGATTTGTCTTGGTGGTAACCCAAGCTGGTGGGGTGTGGCAAGAGAAGGTGGGTTCCTGGGGGTGTGGCCTTAGAGATGGTACTTGTATCTTGGAATCCCCTTGCTTGCTAGCTCTCTCTTGCTTTGGGCCTCCACGATGTGAGAGTGAAGCCTGGTGCTCTCCCTGTCTCTACTTCCCACTGACATGCCCTGAGATCTGCGGTCCCCGGCCTCACAAGGACTGAATCCCCAAATCTCCAAAAACTGTGAGCAAACAAATCTTCCTTCCTCTAAGTTGTATGGTCAGATCTTTGGATTATAGCTGTGAGAATGCTGATTAAGACACATGTCGTGTGAGTTCTGTTATTCGAGTGAATCCTGACTAATGCAGAAGTAGAGGGTAGAATGGTGGTTACCAGAGACTGGGGAGAGTGGGGTGATGCGGGGAGAGAGCGTTGGAGTGATCCATCATTCAGTTATCCTTCTCTTTTGGTTTGGAAGTTAAATATTTCTTTCTGTTCTTTTAGTGATTTCCCTGAAATCATAACATGTATTCTTGGTGTATCAGTGTCTAATCTTAATCCATATTTTACTCTTCAAGGTAATTGAAGGACCTTGAGACAATTTAACTACATTTTAAATGCTCTAGATTTATGTGCTATTGTGTGTAAGAATATTGAGTTGCCCTCTTGGAACCACTTTGGGAGTCTCTGAGCAGACTGAAAACTATGAGACTAGAGGATCCAAAACCCCATCTACTTGAACATTCTATAAGGGTGGGACTGCACTTTTAAAGCATTGACTAGACCAGCCCTGCTGTGGATAATGCATTCTTAAAATGCAATTACAGAGAAATGAGGCATAGATTTTTCATGTTTCCAAAAACAAGGAGGTTGGCACCTAACCAGTTAGGGCCATCACCTTTCAATCAAATGCAATTGAAAAGCTGTAGGGAACATGGGTAGCTCTGCATATAAGATGAGGTGTATTCAAATCATGATTAAGTCAAAACAAAGCAAAACTGGAGTTGCTGGTAGCTCTCTAGCTTGTTTAAGATGATTCCAGAAGAGCAGAATCGCTTTATTGCTTGCTAAAAATACTTCCATTTTCTTGTTTCTTCAGCAGACACAGGCCTATGGCCATGTGTGATTGACACAGGGCATTCAGAAGGAAGAGGCAAGGTCACTTCTGTGTATGTGTCTATAGAGTTGTCAAAATAACACTAGGAAGAAGGCTTAAGCTGCACGTCAGTCTGGTTTAGAAGGGACACTTTTTTTTCCTCATGATTAATCACAAATGGAAGTCATTAAAATTTATTACCATTTTCTGGGGAAAAAGGGTGGGAGATGTTGCTTGGTGAAATTAAACTTCAATTAAATTATCTTTCACATATGCCCTGAAAGAAGAGAAGCTTTTACTGTTCATATTTAATTTAGTTCAGTAAAGTGAAGAGACTTATTTTCCATAATGTGGCTGAGTATATTAAGCACATCTGTTCATGCTATCCTACATTTCCACTTGTTCTGGAAGCTATGCGATAATGTGACCTTCTTTCACATCTCGGTGTGGGAAGTAGGCACCTTTATTTTATATACTACCCGGCTGGCTTCTTTGGTCTGAGTTGGACATCGAAGGCTACAAACAGTGACATCATAGAGCTGAACTTATAATTTTCTCCAAGAGCTCAAACTGTATTTCCTGGTTGGGAAATGATTTTTTTAGTTCATAGTGACAGATAGGGAAGTGACACCTCCAAAGGGCAAATGACTGGTGTTGAGTCACTGAGTCATTGGCCCCCTGTGGAGAGAACCCTAGAAAGTTCCCTCTCCAGATGGAATTTAGGCCATTAGGAGCCCCCAAGATCCTCTGTTCCAGTCTTTCTTATTTATTTATTTATTTATTTATTTATTTATTCATTTATTTATTGTGGTACTGTGGGTTGAACCCAGGAGCATTCTCCCTCTGGGCTACATCCCAGCCCTTTTTTAGTTTTTATTTTTCTGAGACAGGTTCTTGCTAAGTTGCTGAGGCTGGCCTAGAACCTACAATCTTCCTGTCTCAGCCTCTCAAGTACTGAGATTATAGGCACATGCCACTCCACTTCCAGTTTCCAGCCTCATTTTTGCTCCATCCAAACAGAGAGACATTTGATGCCCAGAGGCATGAAATGATTTGTCCAAGGCCATGAGACTAATGATCACCAGTGTGCTCATATTGTTTAAGTCATGTCTCCCCATGCTCAGCAAATAAATGGAAACGAAGACTCCAGAATCCTCTCTCTATCAAGTAAGTTTCAATTTAATGGCAGCGTATCTTGCAGCAATCCGTTCCGTTATCTTATTGATCTCTTGGGGGATGAGAAACATTACAGTTTATAAAGAGCCCAAAGCCCCTGACCGCCCTCTCTCCTCAACTTTAAGAATCTGTTGATGGATAAGGTAGCACGTGATGTCTTCTGCAGACCAGAACTTGACAGAGATTGAAAGCATCTGTCAGGAGGACCCGGGCCCCCTGTTTTTCCATCTAGGACACCTGCCAGGTTCTGCTCTGTTCATCGGCTCCAATGCAGGCAGCTATTTTAACATCAGTTCCACGGGTCTTCTGTGGCACATCTTGATTGAAAGGGAAATGTTAAAAAGCACTTCCCAGCCACTCAGTGCTTACAGGGTGGCTCAAGATTAGCTGATTGGCCAGAGAGGAAAGCAGCCTTCAAAACTTATATAGACATAAAACTGAACTATTCAGCCTTTTCGAATTCAGAGAATGATTTTCAGAGAGATGGTGTGTCTGATTCCTGCCTAAAGCGATACTTTCCCTAAGGTCAGATGGAATTGAAAAGAGGATTTATGGAAAAATTGCTACCATGACCTTAAGTATGCAGCCTTTGAGTTGCTACCATAATGAGGAATGGAGTGCTATTAAAATACACCGAACATTTTAATGACTCCACTAGCAGTCAGCCAAAAAAGAAAAAAAAAATTTGAACTCTGGAAGGGAGGATTTCGCCAAGGAGATTTTAATGTCAAGAATGTATGTGAAGCTAAAAATAAGATTCTCGCGCGCATTCCCAGAGCCGTGGGTGGGGATGTATACATAATCAAATTTAATTATTCCATTTCCAGTTATAGAAAAATCCGAAGGAAAAAATTAACTAAAAAACATTTAGTCATATTTCACTGGGATTATGCTTATAAATACCAGACTCCAGACCTGTCAACATAAGCCCCACCAGCGCTTCTTGGCAGAGGTGTTAGATAGACATAGGCTGCAACATGCAAAAAACGTTAAAGAGCTTGCAGAAACACCACGCCTGGAAAAGCCACGGGAATTCAGTTCCCAGCTGAAGAGAGAATTCTGAGAGCTAACAGGGGAAGCAAGTGTCCCTGAGGTAGGAGCAACGGGGCTCAGAGTGGCCCGGATGTTGAATGCAGAGGGAAGAGCCTGCAGACAGCCTCAAAGGCAGGTGAGCGCCAGGTTTCAGCTCTCTGTGACTGCAGGTCAGGGGTCCATGGCTTCTTAGTACATTTTTTTCCCATTGGAGAAAGTACTTCTTTTTGGTCTTGTTCTAGGGGCCAGCTGTGCATTCTTTCACAAATCACTTGTTGATACAATGGGCGTGTGAGCCAGGCTGATGCCAACACATCCATCTGCACGCAGAGGATGTGCAAAGCACCGTGCCTGGAAATGCATTTGTTGGCATTTAAGGGACAAACATCTTCTTGGCCATAACCACCCAAGCCCCAATCCAAAACTGGGTGGGGGAGTATAGTCTTAGCTAAAATTTTTATTTACTTTCAAAATTGTAATTAGAAGATTCATGGATAACCTTGCTTATTTTGTCCCTTCTGCTTATCTCTCAGCTCACCAAGCCAGGACCTTAGACCAGTGCTGTCTGGTCCATTGGGTTCAGGTGCTGAGCAGTGGGAAGCAGGGCTGGGGATGGTGAGAAGGTAAGGGGCATCTTTCCCGGCTGGCATGAACAGTTGGTGAGTTTGTGCTGGCCAGTACTTGCCATTGCAGATGAAACCCTCACCACATTAGAACATTTGGTTTGTGCATCCCCTAAGTGATAACAGGAATGGGGTGGGGGAATCAGCTAAGGCTCCATGCGCATGCACAAGCTGGTGACGGGGACCCAGGAGAGCAGATGGGGCTCAGCCTAGCGCTGCCATTGTCCCAGGGTCTAGATGAATTCTGGCTTGGACAGAATCTGCATCTCATGCCTCTCACTTCTTTCTCGGCATGTCATTCTGGAGTCCTGTGATCTTCGTTCCCTAGAAAAAGTTAGAATAAAGCAGAAAGGAAAAATAATTTGGCCTGATGAAAAGGGCAGCAGAGATGTTAAGAGATAATAGTTAAATTGTTAATTGTTAAAGACCAGAGAGAATTGTTAAAGACCAGAGAACCGATAAGCACTTTACACATAATAGCCTGATCTTTCTTCTCCACCATTTGCATGCAGCCCATCTGCCCACTGGTCAGCACCACAGCCCAGTGGACAGAGACATCACTGGCCAGGAGGTAGACACCACTCTCAGCCGTGTTTTACACACGAGGACACCAAGGCTTATGGAAGTTCGATAAGCAGTGGCAGGATTTGAACCTCAGCCACTGGCATTTAGCCCAAGCTTTAAACCATTCTACTCTTCTCCTATGGGTTTCTCCACCTGCTGCCTAGCTTGTGCAGGAAACAGGTGAACTAGCAGAATGACAGTGCTTGTGGGGAGATTCAAGTTTAGTTCCTCTATTAATTATATAACCTTAATGCTGCCACTTAATCTTGTAAACCTGACTTTGTTTACCTGTAAATTGGTAAAAATGCGTTACCATGATAGGAAGGTTTATGCTAAGGTAATTCATGTGGAGAAGCTTTGAACAAAAGATTTTCTATGGTCTCAGTTAAGGTGGTTGTCATAGGAAGTGAGGGGGAAACAGCATTGGCCTTGGCTTGGGTCTGGGTTTAAATTTGTCACACCAGTGGATACCATCTGACTCTCAAATAGCTCATCTCTGATCTGCCAGGAGCTTTGGAATGAAGAAGGCACACATTGGAATCTGAATGTGATGGGCATCAGTGTGTCTGACCCAGGCAAGAGCATCCCTTACCTGCAGGGGAGACAGATGGAGCTGCTGAAAACACAGTAGATGAGGGGGTTGATGGCGCTGTTCAGTGCTGGCAGGTTCTGAATGATCACGGAGGCATAGAAACGCTCCTTGGTGTCTGGAAGGAGGTTGAAATTGTCCAAAATGTCAAAGAGGAAGTATGGACTCCAACAGCAGATGAAAGCTGGGGAGAAAAGAGCCATTAGTGCCACAGAGGCCACAGCTGAGGGATGTCTCTGGTTGGCACTGACTGGAGTTTCACCTGGGAGGTTTTTTGACATCTGGGGTCCTATAGAGATGTTGGAGCAGGGCATACCCAGTGGTGTATGTTAATACTAGTGTCCTGTTTGTTTAAACATGTATACATATACATCTGATTATATGCACATATCCTAAAGACAACATTTCTTTTTTTTTTTTTTGCGGTACCGGGGATTGAACCCAGGGGCGTTCTACCTCCGCACTACACCCCCGGCCCTATTTTTTATACTTTATTTTGAAACTGGGTCTCATGAAGTTGTGGAGGGCCTCACTAAGTAGAGAGAGAGAGAGAGAGAGAGAGAGAGAGAGGGAGAGAGAGAGACAG
>PVJS01046324.1:0-15872 GCA_004027185.1 Glis glis | reverse complement strand
CTGCTGCACTTTAAGATTTATGATTTCATTTCCACCAAGGCCACACCTCCCAAGACCTTCTCCCAGCTAAGGACCCAGGAGACAAGCTCCTAAGGCAGGCCCATTCCTAGTTTTACTTAAATGCAATAGGATGGCAATGTAAGACATGTCTGGCTCCCCTCCTATTTTCTCTTACACAGGCCCCTATAATAAAATTCTTGCAGGTTTAATCCCATCTTGGCATCTGCTCCTTGGTTAACCCAGACTAAGACTCAGAGAAACATATTTTGAAAAGTTAATTTAATTTCATGATCTAATTTTAAGTTAAATGCTCGTGAAATATTACATGTTTAAAAAGCAAGACACAAGCTGTATGCCCAAAATGAACTAGATATTGTAGGAAAATAAAAGAAAAAGACACATTCATATGAGGATGCATGGGTAATAAATAGAATAAATGAAAATGTGCCAAAATTTTAGAAGTAGTTGTTTTTTGGATAATGGTCTTATAGGTGGTTTTACTATATATATTTTTCTGAGTATTCTAAGTTCCCTAAAATGAGGTCATTTTATTTTATAATTTAAAATATGCTATGAACATCATAACTGAACAAAATACAAATTTATGGAAAAGTAGTCAAAATGCAATTTGGCTGAGCATTAAAATAAAAATGGTGAAATTGAGACACATGGTGCTTTCCTAAAATATTTTAGGGCATTTTGCTGGTTGGTTTATTTCAAACTGGAATCTCAAAGAGAAATGTCAGCTCTTGATTCCTTAGTACTATGATGAATTGGGTTAAAATCACTGTTTATAACAATAGATACATATAAACTATGTGTTGCATAGTAATGAACCAATGTGCCCCTACAGAGGGACTCTCTAAGAAAAGACCTGCTCATGGTTCTTTTTAAGAACAAAGAACTCTGCTCTTTATTTGGCAAATTAGGGTCTTCTACCAAGACTTTACTTCAATGTGAATTATATGCACCATTGTTTCTGAAAGCAAGAGAGAGAAGTGTTTTTTGGTTGGGTGGGGCAGGTATAACAAATATAGTTTCACTCTCCTGAGGACAAAGATGGCTTGGTAGTGACTATTTGTTGAGAAGACTTCTGAGGTAGCACCTGATTTACCTGGGGAAAGTGGCACCATCAGTGAATGATGTCTGCTTCAGTGTGGAAGGGAAAGTATTTGTAATCTTTGGGTCTGGGGTAACAAGATAAATAATGCACCACACATTTAGGACTTTTTCTGTCAATATATTCTGTGACTTCCTTGTAAAAACTGCATTTAAATTCCTGTCGGCTTATTATTGATCAAAAGCATTAGGCTCTATGTTTTATTAAAACTAGGCTGATTTTGAGGCTGGTTTGTAATACAACTAATGTAGTTGACTAATATAGTTGAGGAGTTAATGATATGAAGTAGATTATTATTGGTTGAAGCCAATAAATAACCTGAGAGTCAAGAGTATTTGGATACTAATGAGCTATGTTTGGGAAATTGATCAATTTTATGTAGGGAGACGTTGTTTGCATACTGTCAAATTTTAATACTTTATGTAAAACTAAAATGCTCATGGTAATGTAAATTGCCATGCTATACTTATACTTTAAAAATATAATTCATGTATTGTTTTGCCCACTTTTAAATCAAATGTGTTCACATATTATGATTTGAAAAGAACGCTACTAGTAACTGGAACGCTACTAGAATGAGTTTTGCAAATTATTATGTTTCAGAATGGATCTGGCGGTATTAACATAAAAGACAAAGTCAGGGTGGGATGCCCAGCACTTGACAGTGTAGGACCAGAAACAGATGGGGGACTTCTTGACAATGCAACTTCCTGGCCCTCACTATCTTCTCAATCAAAATCTCTGGGGGATAGGTTCTAGAAATAATACATTCTTAACAAGTACACCAAGTGATTCTAATGCACACACAAATTTGAGAACCACTGACCTAAACTTTTGATGGGATTTTGCCACTCACTCCTGGGTACTTTCCCTGCTGCCCACCACCCCATTATCTCATCTACAAACACCAACAGCACCTAGAGTGCTCTCTATTCCAAGACTAAGGATCTAGATCAACTTCTGAAAAACAAGTATATTCACTTTTAATCCTGAACATCAACAATCCTCTCAAAAGGCACTGTTAAGCTGGGTATGGTGATACATGGTTGTAATTCCAGTACTTGGGAGGCTGAGACAGGAGGATCACAGGTTCGAGGACAGCCTCAGCAATTTATTGAGACCCTCAGCAACTTAGCAAGACTCTCAGTAACTTAGCAAGACCCTGTTTCAAAAATAAAAAATTAAATAGGGATGGAGGTGTGGCATGGAGGTAGAATGCCCTCGAGTTCAATCTCCAGGACCAAAAACAAAACAAAACAAAAAATAAAATAAAATAAAAAGGCACATTAATATGTTCCAAAAAGCTTGGAATGATGCTGCTGGCAGCTTTGTTTAAAATTTCAAGTTCCTCAATTCTTTTTGATGCATTATGATTCTATATAACAGTGGGACTTGTTGCTACATGCACATACATAATTTGGTCAATTTCTTTCCCCAGAACTTCCCCTACCACCACTGCCCCCCATCTCCTTCCTCTACTCTTCCCTTCTATTTTCATGGTATTTACCCCTCTTTCCTTTTGTTTTCCTTAGCTTCTACATATAAGAGAAAACAAATGACACTTGACTTTCTGGCTTATTTGATTAACATAATGCTCTCTAGTCAAATTCCTCAAGTCTTGTGTTCTTACTAGGATGACATATATTCTTTGGGAGATTGTGGTATCTTTCACAATCAATGAGAAAATGACCTCAGAAGCTTTTCCATTCAGATGGATCTAAATCATGACCAATAATTTTTATAAATCAAATTTAAAAGCAGTAGCAGCAGTAGGAGGTGGAATACTAGTAGGTAACAATTGGTTGTATTGAATGCATGTCCTATGTCAAGCCCTGCTTATTTACATTTAAGCCCTGTTTATTTACATTCAAATATCCTGAACTTGCATGACAGATATCCGGATTGGTAGTTCTATTTAGCCTCCACTGAAGCTTACACCACCACTTTCCCATAGTTACTGCTGTGCTTTACCCAGTCAAACACTGTTCTTTCAAATCTTGCCCCTCATTCATTCCCTGGGAGCAAAATATGGATTGGAAGGAGCCTTTCACTTTATGGAGTCTCACTTGAAATACAAAGAATTTTAAAGGATATCATATCAACAAAGCCAAAGAAAGATTCCCTGAAAAGAATGTGCCAATTAAGATGATTTATGGCCTTGATCATGCAACACGAAATGCCTGCCTAGTACTATTGCCATAACCACAGCTGCACGGGCTCCAGAGCTGGGCCCAAGTCCTCTTTTTGTCCTGAGTCCTGTGAATTTTCTGCTGGCCACTGCAGAGGGAAGAGTTGGTCCTTTGCCACAGAGAAAAAGTTTATTTAAAGTTTTGAACATATACTAGCTCTGGTAAAAAGACAGATGGTTCCATAAAATATGCACTAAAAGCAGTCTCGAGAGTCTTTTGAAGTTAAAAAATGTGAGAACTCATTGGTGCCATTTGGCCCCCAAGGTTATGAGTCTGTCAGCATTTCGGTTCCTAACTTCTGCAATGTTTAATCCTATTTGGGCAACACTAGTGTCCTATATCGTGGAAAGGGAAGTCCTGCCCAAAAAAGCTCTTAAAAGTATAATAATACTTGTATTCTTCTGAAAATCACATTTGTTTTCTATCTTAAGATAACGTGCTTCTTTTAAATGTTTTTCCACCTTTAATTGTGTTATGTGGTGAGAGGTGTATATTTAACCCATTAACTTTAATCAGGAAAACACCTCACTAAACCCCTAGTTGTCTCTAACAACTCTGATAAACAAATTTTGAGCTGCCTCCAGAAAAAGTATCCATTAGGCCTACAGAGAGTTTTCAGACCTGATGATAGAATTAAATATAGGATCAGGGTCTGGACTGAGGTCAAAGCCAGCGGTAAAGGCAGAGACCTGGTCATCAGGAGTTCTGTGTGTCTGCTATTACCCAGCCATCTGCTTCTAGGAGAGACTGTGGCTAAGTCCAAACAAGGTACCTGCCAACTCTCTGGGGATGGAATGCTACTGTAAGAACACATGTGGCCAACTGCCAATATTACAGAATGCTTGATCGCCATCCTCAACCCATCCCTTACCACTGTTCAGCAATATTTTATACCATTCTAGAGAGGGAGTTTTGTTTTGGTGTGTGTGTGTGTGTGTGTGTGTGTGTGTCGCACCAGGGATTGAACCCAGGGACGTTCTACCTCCAATCTATACCCCAGCCCTATTTTGTTTTGTTTTATTATTTTATTTTATTTCATTTTATTGTCTTGAAACAGGGTCTCACTAAGTTGCTGGTCTTGAACCTGTGTTCCTCCTGTCTCAGCCTCCCAAGTACTGGGATTACAGGTGTGCGCTGCCACACCCACCCGAGAGGGAGATATTTAAGAGTTCAAACTAAAAGAAAAAGATGGGTTATAACATTGAATAAGATATCCCAGAAAGTCTTGGTCCCTATTCTGATGCTTGCATGAAGTTCACCATCTTCTGCTATCAATCCTGAGGCATACTGCCTTCCTGGTGAGATAGCTCAACCACAGGAACTCCAGGAACAGACATTAGATGGCTGTGCATCCCAGAAACTATATGTACAATTAGGCTTATGTGACTTTTCCTGGGGAGAGAGTCTATTGTTTACTCAATATTCCCATAAAAGTTCATGACCAAAATTATTTTTAGGTTCAGTATAAAGAAAGGAGGGTGATATATTATTCCCACCACCTGGAGGATGGACTGTGCATCTTGGAATCTATCATCCTGTCCATGTGCTATATCTGCAATATTATAGACACTCAAAAAGAGTTTCTGGAATGAAAGAATGGATTAATGAATAAAAGAACAAATGAACAAACTCCATTTGGGAATGAATTGTTGGGCACTGAGACTGCCTCCAGTAGCACAGCTCATCAGAAGCTTCAGTTCCTTAAATGAACCACAATCTCTGCTTGCCCATAACAATTTGTGAACATCCTCCTGCTTTTCTTTTTACTAGATATAGTGGCTTATTAGTATTGCCCATGGCCAATTAACTTCAATGGAAAAAGGAAATCCATCATAATATTCATTTTTCTAATGGAAAAGTTAGAAGCAATCTTCTCTGAAATAAAGATGTATGATGAAAGACTTACTGGAATTGAGTTAAAAAGGAGAGCACTATTTTCGAGCCACCATACTTGGGTCGCAGGAGCTAATACCAAGCCAAAGACACTTGTCCATCAGGCCATAAGCCAAGGCCATTTGGTCTTAAGTCTGCCATATTTTTGAGAGCCCATTAAACTATGACTGCTTTGGCCCATGCTCAGCACCCAAGAATACAGGTGCCTTTGGTATATTTACAGCAGCTGCTATTCTCACTCTGGTTTCTTTCCAACCAGCAGCTGTCTTTCTCAGGCAGCCAAAGTCGATGCTCTGATACACTAGCCATGTTCCAGCAAGCCTCACTGAGAAGGCTCTCAGAACTGCTTTTGATGTATATCTGCCTCTCCCTACTCTTCAAAGACTCCTAGTGCTTTTAAAATAGAAAATCCAAGCTTCAGCCTTCTATCTTCCTACCCCAACACAGGTCCACTGGTGGGTCCCATCATGAAGCCCAGGAAGGTACCTGCTGCTTCTGTGAGGATAACCTGGGATTCAGGTCACAGGGTGGCTGCATAGAATCCACAGAGCGCTTCTACTTTTCTGGTGCTTCTCTGCTGTATACACTATTTTTAATTATATCTATTTTTAACTGATCCATAAAAAAACAGAAATTATACATATTAATGGGGCCACGTAATGTTTCAATACATGTATACATTGTGTAATAGGTTAAAAAACCTATCTCCTCAAACATTTATCACTTCTTTATGGCAAAAACATTCAAGATCCTTTCTTCTACCTTTCTGAGAGATACAGTATACAATCACTGTTGAAACCATCCTACTGTGCAATAACGCACTAGAATTTCTTCTAAGTGCAACTTAGCACCTACTGATTAATCTCCCATCCTTCCCTCCTTCCTACCCTCTCTTGCTTCTGGTGGCCACCATGTTTTTTTTTTAATCTCTCTGAGAACAACACTTAGATTCTAAATATGAGTGAGATCATGTGGTACCTATCTTTCTGTGCTTGGCTTATTTCACTTAACATAATGATCTCTAGCTCCATCTATGTTGTTAAGAATGACAGTATTTCATTCCTTTTATGGCTGAGTATTTCATTGTGTATATGCACCATAATTCCTCTATCTGTTCATCAGCTGGTGGACCCTTAGGTTGTTTACATTTCTTGGCTGTTGTGAATAGCACTGTAATGAGCATGGAAGTACAGATGTCTTTTTGATTTATTGATTTCAGGAGTAGGATTGCTGATCGTATGTTTTTAATTTTTTGAAGAATCTTCATCCTATTTTCCAGAATAGCTGTACTAATTTTTATTTCCACCAACATCGTGCAAGAGTTCCTTTTTCTCCACATCTTCACAAGTACTTTTTATCTTTTGTCTTTCTGATAATAGCCATTCTTACTGGAGTGAGGTACTATCTCATTGTGGTTTTGATTTGCATTTCTCTGATATCGAACATTTCTTATATACCTGGTGGCCATTTATATGCCTTCTTATGATAAATGTCTATTGAGATCTATTGCCCAGTTTTTTAATTGAGTTCTTTACTTTTTACTGTTGGCATTTTGGAGTTCCATATGTATACTGAATACATATGTATTGTTGTTGTGTGCATGTGCATGTGTGTGTTACTAGGGATTGAACTCATGAGCAAATACTCTGAGCTACACTCCACGCCCTTTTTTATTTTTTGTTTTTGAAATAGGGTCTTGCTAGGTTGCTGAGGGTCTTGCTAGGTTGCTGAGGCTGGTCTTGAACCTGGAATCCTCCTGTCTCAGCCTCCCAAGTACTGGGATTACAGGTGTATGCCACCACACCTGGCTCTGAATATTGATCCTTTGTCAGATGTACAGTTTGCAAATATTTTCTCCCATTGTGTAGGTTTTATTTTCACTCTTATGATTGTTTCCTTTGCTGTGCAGAAGCATTTTCGTTTGATGCAATCTCCTTTGCTTATGTTTTCTTTTGCTTCCTGTACTTTTGGACTCGTTCAAAAATTCTTCACCCATTCCAATGTTCCGAAGTATTTCCCTATGTTTTCTTCTAGTAGTGTTATAGTTTTGGGTCTTACATTTAAGTCTTTAATACATTTTAGTTGATTTTTGTAACTAATGAGGGATAAGGGTCTAGTTTCATTCTTCACCATGTGTGTAGCCAGTTTTCCCAACACCATTTATTGAAAAGATTTGTTTTTTCCAATGTGTGTTCCTAGCACCTTTGTCAAAAATCAGCTGACTGTAGATGTATGAGCTGACTTCTATGCACTCTATTCTGTTACATGACTTTTAAAAAACAACTAAAGGTCTATTTCCAGGGCAGTTTTACCTTGAAGTTGGGCCTTGGGCAACAGTTTTCCCTACTCCACCTGACTTGAGCCAGGCCTGAAGGACACAGTTCTTTGAGGACCAGGTGGTGGTCAAGAATCACAGGATACAGCTATGGTTTCACATCAGTCTTTCAGAGACTCTTTTTCTGTCCCTGTGACATTCAAGGATACTCACGTTACCAAGGTTAATTCATCTGTTTGTAGACCTTTCTACTAACCTCAGCTCAGCCTAGTCTTCCTTGGCCTACCTAAATCATTCAACAACTATTTATTGATCACCTACTTTGTGCCTATATTGTATTACGCATTAATAATTTAAGCCAGGTGTGGTAGCACACGCCTAATCCCAGTACTTGGGAGGCTAAGATAGGTGGTTCAGTTTTGAGGCCAGCATGTGGTAACTTAGAGAAACCCTATTTCAAAATAAGAAATAAAATATGGCTGGAGGTGTGGTTCAGAGGTAGAACACTCCTGGGTTCAACCCTAGTACCACACACATACAAAAAAATTAAGTCTCTACCCCAAGGATTTTGTAATATAAAAAGATGAGATAATTATGGTTTAAAGAAAAGTTTATTATTTTAAAAAGTATTCTACTAGTTAACATTGTTCTTAAAAATATTGGCCATTATCATTCATTAGGCAAGAGAGAGAATAAATGACGCAAAAAATAGAAATGAAAAGGCAAAATTATCATCATTTGAAAATGATATGGTTATATAATCATAAGCCCGAGAACAAAACTGGAAACTATTAGACACAATGAAATAATTCAGTAAAATGGTGGTTATGAAATTAATTTCCCCAAATAGATTGTTTTCTTATATGCAAATAATTGGCAAGGAAATGTAATTAAAAGATGAAATTGCTAAAAATAAACATATGTTTTGAATCTACATGAAGAAACCATTTAAAATTCTACTAAGAGATGCAATACCAGATGAATAAATTAAAAAGTATACCTATTCTTGTAGAGGCAACATAAATATTGTAAAGATATTGATAAACCTTAAAATAATCTATACAATTAATGTGTTACTATTAAAAGACCATGTTTATAAGTAACATGCCAAGCTGTAAAACATACATGAAAAAATAATTGGTTCTGACACAGGAGCAAACCACCAGATCAGTGGGACAAATCTAAGAGTTCAGAAATAAATTATGTATATTTTTAAATCTGGCACACAAAAAAGAGCAACAGCATTTCATATCAGTGGGAAAAAGATTATCTTTAAGGAAAAAAAAGCCTGGCATATTGATGAAAACAAAAATAAAAAGTTACTATCTCACTTCTTCTACAAAATCAATTCAAAATGAGTCAAATATTTGATTAAGAAAAACTATGAAACTGCTAGATGATAAAGACGTAGCTAGAGGTCCATGGAGGCAAGTACCATGTGTGCACATGTGGTGACGGGGAAATGGAGCATGAGGAGAGAGAGAATGGGTAAAACATTAAGAAGCAACAAAATAGAGAAAAGCAAAGATATCTTTTAAAATGGACTTCTGGTTCCAGCTATGACATATAAAGAGCTTGGGATCCCTTCTCTAACAACAACAAAAAGCTGAACAAACTGAACACTAGTGACTTTCTTGGACCCATGAAAGGACGGAGTTTGCAGAGCACAGGACCAGCCTCCAACCTGAAGAGAAAGGCAAAGCCAGGGAGTCACAGCTGTCCTCTGTCTACAGCAGAATCCACTGGAGCCACACACTTGTAGAAACACTTTAGTGGTAATTTTGGAGAATTATAATTTTTAATGTATGTCTCTAGCAGGAGAAGAGGAAGAAAAATGCTTGTGAAATATGCTCAGAGCCTCCTTCTGTACAGGGTATACTCCCTCCCTCCCTCTTTCTCTCTCTCTCTCTCTTTCTCTCTCTCTCTCTCTCTCTCTCTCTCACACACACACACACACACACGAAAAAAAGCATATAAAATTATTGTAAGGAATGAAAACTGCACACCAATATCTATCATGAATACAAATGTGAAAATCCTTAACAAAAATTATCAAATCAAATCTGACAATGTATAAAAATAATTATATGCTATGACCAACTGAGATATATTCCAAGTAGGCAAGGTTAGTTCAACACTTGAAAATCAATTATTGTAGTTCACCATATCAATAGGCTGCAGAAAGAAAATTATGTGATTATTCCAAATGACACAGAAAAAAACCATATACATATATATACATATGTATATATACATGTATACATATATATACATATGTATATATACATGTATACATATATATACATATACATACACACACACACACACATATATATATATACCTTATAAAATGAAAACTAATGTATGCAGTGACAGACAACAGATCAGTTGTTGGAGGATTATGAGCAAACTTGGAGGTGGTCATGATAGATAAATTCACTGTCCTGATTACGGTGATGGTTATATGGGACATACATGGGTCAAAATTTGTCAGATTGGACCCTGTAAATATGTGCTAGTTATCATAAAAATATATGAAATAGTGTTAGATTTGTATAGCTAAAAAGTGGAAAGAAGTAAATACACAGTAAAAACTAAGAGAGCTTCAAGTTTGCTGAGAAGAGGCAAGATCATCCACAATATAATAATTCTCAGAATCTCCAAGGAATTTTTAAAATTCATTTGAAAAAGCAACAGTTGGCTATAATTTTTCCCAACATTCTTTTTCTGGTTACAAAGATTACCTTTCAAGCCTTTTAAAAGTGAGAAATACCTGTGAGGTTCTAAAAGTGTTTTAATGAAAGTAACAAAATAAGCAAAACACAATTTCTCCCACTGCTCCCACATCCTCTTAATACTCAACCACAGCCACAAAACAGTCGCAAATAGTAAAAGATAAATGACCGACACCATGTGTCTTTGGATTTACCATTGCATAGTGAACTAAAAGTTTCCAGGAAATTAATTTGCTTCAAGCAAGAGATGCAAGAAGTTTACATTTCTGCCTTGTTGATAACAAGCCTCTCCTCCACCTGAATTGGAGGCGGTGGTCCTGGACCTTGGTTTGCAGAAAACACCTGGGGAGCTTTGAACACCTGAACACCTTCCAGACTAAGTGTATCAGGATGGATGTGGGAGCAGCCAAAATGTTATGATTTATTTTTTAAGAATCCCAAGTTCTTATATTGCCATTCAGAAAGAAGGGCTTTTCCATCATTTCAGGGTCTCTTAGGCTAATGCAGTATGTTAGAATCAGATGAAATTTAAAAGAACTGGTATCTTTTGCTTAAAAGGAAAGAAGTTTTACATTTTGATATTTATCCAACCATTGTTTAAGGAAAATGAAATTAAATGTATTAAAATCCATTATCTTCTCTGGATAGAAATACATAGTTTATTAACCATGCTATAAAATGAAGATCTTAATAGATTAAATATTCAGCATTATATGTATTTTGGAAAATAGAAGTCCTAGAAAAGTTAGCAAATGTGTATCACTGTTGTGCTTTTTCCTTTGTAGTATTAGGCTCTTTAGAAGAAGTTTTCCATGAATTTTTATGACTTCTTGTGGACAGACACATTTAGCATGAAATTGTTGCCCAGCTAGAATTTTAGTACATTCTGCCTCTTTTTAGAAAATGACTTAAACTGAGCCAGTGTGAGACCCAAACATAACAGAAGGAAAGAGATACTACTGGAGGTCCTGCACTAACTCATCTTTAAGATTCTGCAGAGTCTGTCTTCAGTGTGAGACCCCCTCCTGTTTACTGACCCCAGTGCCCTCACGCTAAAATTGAAAGCTCTCTCCTAGAGAAGGGCAGTGTAGTGATATAAGGATGGTTGTTTCAGCTGACGATAAATGAACAATTAGTACATGCCATTCTTTGTTACAAACACATGAAAGTACTCTCTACCTTCCCATGACTGTGCGCCAGTTGGACCCACCACTCTGAGTGATTGTTGCTGTTTTGTAATTGGCTCAAGCAGTGGGATGAAGTCTGCATCGTCGACTTCAGGGCTTGTCCTTCCTTCTGCCCACTGAAAAGGAAGCAACAGCCTCTTAATCTGGTAAAAATATATTCTTATTATGCAGTGCTTTAGAAAACCAAATGACATCAAGTGCTTAGACCACAGGACTCATCAGCTCCTGTGGCTCTCAGGTTTAATAGTCTTACACAGGAAACCTTATGAGGCTACAAAATAGGGAATCTTTTTTCGAACCAAGACTGCTACCACTAGGAAAACTAAACACCAAGTGTGACTGAAAAAGAGAGAGTGGGTCCCCATAACATAAAACAAATATAGAACAGTCAGGATACAGAAGAACTCAGAATCATGAAAACAAGAACCAGTATTTTGCAGGACATTTTGAAGCAAATCAATTTTGCATACAAATTAATTATTATGATGAAAATCAGTGATTTAGAATTGATATCCTGTAGACTCTATTTTCAGAGTGCTTGCCCCCTACTATTACCAGTACACTCATGCTAAAATATATAAAATCTACTTTTAGAAAAAGGCAGTATAAGCAATAATAATGGTTAGTTTAGCTGATATTTATTGAGCATCTAGTATGTGCCAAGCAATACTGTGTACTTGTTCATACTAATAACAGCCTCTGGAGTGAGTGTAATTATCTTAGGAATAGAGACCCTGAGTAATCTAGTCCATACACTAAATAAACCAAAGCCAAACCTTTGGATGAGGTTTGAGTGATTTGAAACAATTTTATAAGTAGGTGCAGAGAGACTGTCAAAACAAATCACTCAATGTTCCTTGCATGCTTTGTTTTGGTGGGGTAGCATTGATCAGAAGAGAAATCTGTAATATTAAAGGACAGATATCAGAGTTAGTAAAAATACAGTGGTTTGCAAAGACTTGTATGCACATGTTCAAAGCAGTACTATTTATAATAGCCAGAAACTGGAAATAATTCAAATGCCCATCAATAAAATGTGATATGCCCTGACCATGGACTACTGCTCAGCAATAAAAAGAATAAAAGACTGATACAAGAATCTCAAAGATGTGCTAAGTGAAAGAAACCAGGTGCAAAAGACTGCATACTGTACCATTAGGATTATACAAAGTATCCAGAAAAGGAATACAAAAAGATCAGTGGGTGTCTGGGGCTTCCAGTGGAAGCAGGATTAACTGCAAACTGCTTAGAAGAGTGTGTTTGTGTGTGTGTGTGTGTGTGTGTTAGAAATGTTCTCAAACTGAGAATTGTGGTGGTAGTTACACAACTATATAAATATACTAAAAATAACCGAATTGTACAGTTACAATGAGTGAATTTTACAGTGTATAAATTATACCTTAATAAAATTGTTTGAAAAATGAACAAAAAATACAGTGTTTTCCACAGTTGGGGAGAAAGATGAATAAAAAGGAGAAGACTACAAACAATAGAATGCCATAGAGCCACTAAAATCATGTTATGAAAAAAATTTAGTCATATCAAAAAAATGGTCGTAATAGCCTCTTCAGTAAAATGCAATTTTTAAAATATATAGCATGACACTGAAGATACAAAAATAAACAAAAATGGGCAAAAAGTCCTGCCTGCAGGGAGTAGAAATTCTATGATCACAACAAAATTTAGAAGCATGGATATTGTAGTAGATATTTGGGTACTGTTTAGTGTATTATCTTCTTAGCAACCAATCCTTCTCCACCCTGATGGTATCTTTTTTATTTTTTTTCCAGTCCTTGCATACTCAGATCAGTAGATGATACTGCATATCAGTGGATGAGACTGGTCTTCACCTCTCCCCCTCTCCAGACTTTTGGGTGGGAATGGCACACAGCTGTGGCCAATCAGAGGATCCCCTCCTCTAGCTAGAGGGATTGTTAAAAAGCTCATGACCTCCATCAGGACAATCAGAATCTTAACTGGTACTGTTAGTCATAGCCAAGGGAAAAGAGTGTCTTTCTTTCCACTGTAATTACTAAGATCTGGGGTAGGAATCTACCCACGATGGCTACCCAAGCCATCGTGCCTACTACTTGAAGCCGTTTCACAGAGTGAATTTGGGGTGCAGAAGGCACACTTGTGCGAGAGTCCATAGAAGCCAGCCTGGAAGTGTCCAAAATAACAGGGTGTGGAACTGAGGGGGCGGGGCTTAGGCTCTGAGGCTGCAGGAAGTGCAAGTCAGTGAGGTTTCAGATCACTGCGATTGCTCTAATCTCACTATGCCATTAGAATGACGGTGTTTTTAAATGCAACATTTTTAAATCTATATTTGGAATAGCATGTGTCAAAATGTTAATAATAACTGCTTCGGGATGCAAACAAATACACAATAATTTTATATTTTTTATAAAAGAAAGATATTCCTAGACCTACAGGCAGTGCTATTCAAATGCCCCTAAGAGCCGGGCGTGGTGGTGCATGCTTGTAATCTCAGTACTTTGGGAGGCGGAGACCGGAGGATCTGGGTTCGCGGCCAGCCTCAGCTCGCTCTCTCTCTCTCTCTCTCTCTCTCTCTCTCCTTAGTGAGGCCCTCCGCAACTTCGTGAGACCCGGTTTCAAAATAAAGTATAAAAAATAGGGCCGGTGGCGTAGCCCGGAGGTAGAATGCCCCTGCGTTCAATCCCCGGTACTGCAAAATAAATAAATAAATAAATAAAATGCCCCTAAGAGCTGGTAAACTTTCTCAAGAAACAATATCTTAACTTCATGGTTAGAATAGAAAAAAGAGAGAGAGGAAAAAATATAAGAATTTGGAGACCCAAGAGTTAGAGGACTCCTCTTCCCAGGCAATTCCACCTCTCTTCTTCATTTACCACCAAAATAATCAGCAACATCAGCAAACTTTGTCTCAGAAAGTCATCTGAAGACCAAAGAAATTGGAAGTAATTAGATTGAACTCACAGGATTTTTTTATTTTAGATATGTAAAATATAATTTATAGTGCACTTGATGTGGTGTGCACTGTTTGAATGACTGTACATATGTAGGTATATACAGTTATACATATGGATGTAGATGTAGGTAAAGCAAAACATAGATACTGACTGCTTGTTTTGTTTCTTATTATTTAATTCACCACTTTCTCTGGTCTTTAATAAGATTCTGTTCTGTTTCTGGCAAATTATCTGTGCTAATAATTTCCTGCTCAGGTTCCCTCAACAACAGCCTCATGTGAATGATGACTTGTTGCTTTGCTAAGAGCTCATTTGCTGGACTGTAATGTTGGTTCGAGAAGAATTAACATTTTGTAAAACAGATGGTGGATAATAATTCATCACACCTTGAAAGTTTCAATGCTGGGGCTGCTGCTGTAATAAAAACCAGGTTCATTTGACAGGTGTTCCATTGCCACTTGCTATTGTTCCGGGTGATATAGAACTTTTCTTTCCTCCATGCCTTGAACTTTTTTCTACAAAATTTGTAATACCCAAAAGGCTCTCTGAGTGGGGGACAGCATGTTCTTATAGGGTGAGTTTTTATGTGTGCATAGGAAAAAATGTATCTTGAACTGTTCATTATTTCTTTAGTTAGAGAGTCAACTAAATAATTTTTGCTAATTTTTTTTATATATGCTCTTTGCCAAATCAAACCCAAGATTGAAAAGTACATTTCCAAAGTAAACGTCTTACTCAGCAACTAAGACCAAAAATATTATTTTATTTCTTTTTATGTGCTTTTATTGGTGCATTGTAGTCTCACATCACAATGGAAATCAAATTGACATTAACATACATGCACGCAGCACTTGGTGCCCCCCTCCCCTCCCCTCAACACAGAGTACTAAGATTGACATTGGTATATTGTCATATGTAAATATGGTCAATGGTAGAAATTCCCTTAATGAACTTCATTCTTCCCCTTCCTTTCCCTTAGATCAGTTCCCTGACTTCACTGAGGCTTCTCCACTGTTGTTTGGAGGCCCTTTTGTATCCTCATTGCTCCCTAGCTTGTGCATATTAGAGAAGGCATATGATCCTTCTCTTTCTGTGATTGGCTGATCTCACATAACATAATGTTCTCCAGGTCCTTCCATTTTCTTGTAAATGATATTGTTTTGTTCTTCTTTATTGCTGAGTAGAATTCCATTGTGTGTATTTCCCATAATTTTGTAATCCATTCATCTGTTCATGGACACCTAGGTTGGTTCCATAATTTGGCTATTGTGAATTGTGCTGCTATGAACATGGATATGCACATATTACTGTAGTTTTCTGGTTTCAGTCCCTTTGGAATGATACCCAGTAGTGGTATAGCTGGGTCATATGGTGGATCCATTCCCAGTTTTCTTAGGAATCTCCATACTGATCTCCAAAGTGGTTGGACTAGTTTGTACTCCACCAACAGTGCAAGAGTTCCCTTTTCCCCACATCCTCACCAACATTTATTATTGTTTGACTTCTTAATGATTGCCATTCT
>PVJS01046323.1:0-15873 GCA_004027185.1 Glis glis | reverse complement strand
GCTTGTAATCCCAGTACTTTGGGAGGCGGAGACCGGAGGATCCGGGTTCGCGGCCAACCTCAGCGCGCATACGTGCGTGCGCGTGATCTCTCTCTCTCTCTCTCTCTCTCTCTCTCTCTCTCTCTCCCTCTCCCTAGTGAGGCCCTCCGCAACTTCGTGAGACCCGGTTTCAAAAATAAAGCATAAAAAAATAGGGCCGGGGGTGTAGCGCAGAGGTAGAACGCCCCTGCGTTCAATCCCCGGTACCGCAAAAAAAAAAAAGAAAGCTGTGGAAACCATTCCATCACACATGAAATGTTTTGACAAATACTAATTTGGGGTAAATGGCTCGTTAGCTGACTTGGCTCATGGTTGAATTGGTATCAGTGAGTTGGCCCATTCTTCAAGGATGCCCTAGCACGAGCGTGCATGTATACCATTTGGCAGGTTCGGCACATCCTGAAAGCAGGGAAAAGTGCCTCCAGCCATCCTAGTGTGGAGACAGGCTGCTCAGATCCCCTAATTATCTGATTCCGCCTGCACTCATCAAGCAGCCTTCTCATTATAGTTTGGCTTCCCGTGTAGATTTTCCTACTGGGAGAGAACAGGCTGACCTATAAGCAGGAGTATTCTGGTCCCATTGGTAGTTACTCAGCATGGAAATTAATTAATCAGCATTCTCTTGGGAATTTATTTGCATATCCATTCTCCAGAGTCTAAAAGTATTGTACTACACACAGAGACAAAGTTATGTTAGTGTCTTAGGTAAAGCATTTTGGGTTGCAAGTCAATAAAACCCACTTTAACACTAACAAAAGGTAGGAATTTATTATAAGATGGTGGCTTTATGCCACAGAATTCAAGGGCAGTTGGCACTGAAACCATAGACTGGAAAGTCATCGGCATTGAAACCTCTGGCTTCACTCTTGATCTACACTAGGAGAAAGTGTTTCTCCACTTGCAACACTTCTAATACCAGATGTATGGATTTCGTGACCAGGCAACTTTCCAATACTTTGTGGACACCAGCTGGATGTCCTATAATTAACTCAACTCTGACACTAATCAGAGCTAGCACAGACCTCACAGATTAAGGGCTCAGTCCCACAACAAGACTGCCCCCATTTCAAATGCCAATTGCAAGAAGTAGTCCCCAGGTTGCCCACATCTCAGTCTGCCTTGGCTACAAACCAGGACTAAAAGTAGTAGGTCCCAGGTAATCCACACATCAGTCTGCCTTGGCTACAACCCCCCTCATCAGTTTCAATAATTTGCTATAATAGTTCATGGAATGCAGGAAACACTTCACATATGTTTAGTATAAAGGATATCATAAAAGATACAAATGAACAGCCAGATGAAGAGATACATCGGGTAAGGTTTGGGAGGGTCTGGAGTTCGGGAGCTTCTGTTCCCACGGAGTTGGGATTCTTCACCCTCCCAAGATGTGGATGTATCACCAACCTGGAAGCTTTCCAACACCACTGTTTACAGTTTTTATGGTTGCTATGAGTTGGATCTGAAACTATGCCAAGTTTTTGGTCGCTAGCCTGTAGTGCTATTGGGAAGATGGTGAAATCTTTAGGAAGTGGAGCCTAGTGGAAGGAAGTTAGGTCATTTGGGGGCATGTCCATGGAAGAGATATTGAAACCTCAGTCCTTCCTCTCTCTCTCTCTCTCCATCTCTCTCTCTCTCTCTCTCTCTCTCTCTCTCCCTCTCTTTCCCAGCTGCCATGAGGTGAGCAGCTTTGCTTCACCAGGTTCTTCCAGCCACGATGTCCTATCTCACCACAGGCCCCCAAGCAAGGGGGCCAAGAGACCATGGCTGAAGAAACCTCTGAAACTATGCTCCAAAATAAGCCTTCCCTCCTTTTAAGTTGATTTTCTCAAGTGTTTGTCACAGCAATGGAGAGCTGACTAACACCATGGGCGTTCCATTGCATAGGAATGATTGGCTAAATCATTGGCCATTGGTGACTGAATTCAATCTCCAGGCTCCCCTTCCCAGAAGTTAGGAGGTGAGGCCAAAGGTTCCAACCCTCTAATTGCAAAGCTGGTTCCTCTGATAACCAGCCCCCTTTTCCCAAAAGCCACCTCATTTGCATAATCACCGGTATGATTGAAAGGGAATTATTATGAATAACAAAAAGATTCCTCTCACCCCATTACTCAGGAAATCCCAAGAGTTTTAGAAGCTCTAGTAAGGAACCATAAGGACAAAGACCAAATACCTCACAATAGCACAATGTGCACCTCACTCCTGCCACGCTCCCCTCTCTCACTCTCAGGCTGCAGGGACACTCCTGTCTCCCTTTTTGCATCTACTCCATTTTCCTCTCTCTCTCTGCAGATTAGTTTTCTGTGCTTCTCAGGCATGCAGCTAGAGAAGGCTGCTTCTCACCTGACTCAGACCCAACAACCAAGAGAGACAAGAATCTGTGAATCCCAATTCTAAATTCCCATAAAGAGAATGTGGTCCAATTTGGATCAGGTGTCTACCCTGATCAAATTATTTATGGCTTGTTGGAGGAGCTGGGAGTAGGAGGATAGGGTCGAGAACAATTTCCAGGAGAAAAGAAGATTTGGGATGGGGCAAGCATCCAAAAATTGTCACGGGTCCACAAATTCTGAGAGGCAGAGATGTTCCAGAATTCAGATTTTGTGTGTGTGTGTGTGTGTGTGTGTGTGTGTGTGTATGTGTGTGTTTGTGTGTGTGTGTGTGTGTGTGTGTGTTTGTGTGTATGTGTGTTACTGGGGATTGAACCCAGGGTCATTCTGCCTCCAAGCTACATCCCAGACTTTTTTCCTGAGGTTGACTTCGAACCTGTGATCCTCTTCTCTCAACCTCCCAAGTACCGGGATTATAAGCATGGGCCACCACGCCCGGCTCAGAATTCAGTATTTTTTAGATTCTAGAATATGGTCACGTGCCTCACAGACATCATACTTCAGTAGAGTCTAAGGTACCTTGTGTAATCAAATGCACCAATATTTTTGCAATGAATGCTTATAGAAAATAAGGATGTATACGTAGTTTCACATCATTTCAAACCAGATTTTGCCTCCAAAGGAATCATGAAAATACTTTTGGTTTTTACCATTTCTGGGTTTCAAAATTGCAGATGAAGAATTTGGACTCCAAGCTGACAAAGCTGAGGACCAGACTGTTGTGCTACCAAGGTACTTCCTCCAAGACGGTTCCTAGGTCCCTACTTCTCCAAGAATGGGCTCTGGACCAACAATATCATCATTACCTGGGGGCTTATTAGAAGTGCAGAATCATCCCAGATCACAATCTGCATTTTAAAAAGATATCCAGGTACTTCGTGTGCATATTAAAATTTGAAAAGCACTTTTCTAAGTGGCAATTGACCTCCCTAAGTCATCAATCTTTGCATTCATGTACATGAACTGCAACACATTTGTACAATCAACCCTTCTTACATGTTTTTGAAAATACCTCCAATCATGGTTTTTACAATAACAAAAAAGAAACAACCTTAACTTCAAAAGAGTGCCATACCAGTCACCAACCCTGCTCAGCAGATATGTGGAATGCTAAACAGTCTCTCTTACTACCACCAAACACCACTTACTGAATACTTCTTTCTGTGCTAGTATTTAAGTTTGTCCACCTGGGTAGGGACTTCTTTTTATGAAACTGTATCTATCAGGGAATATTTGTGTAATCCTTCATGAAAATGTATCAAATAGGATATAAAGCAGCTGGAACTATAATTAAGAAATATTCATAAAGAGCACAAACAAGTAAAACGCAGAGCAGTACCCAGAGCATTAATTCTCTTTACTGCTTGCATGGGAATAAAATTTTCTAAAAGGACGAATACAGGGCCCTTCCCCAGGATATTTTTGCAATATGGTAACAGCCTTTTGACTTAACATCTTTTACCTTGCACCCTGTCGTTTTGGAATTCATAAGGGCAATAAAAAAGGAGTAAGTAGATAGAGAAGGTTTTCTCAATAACAAGTTTATTCATTGAATTTACTTTTAAGTTCATTGGGAATAGAAGAAGCCTTCAAAATCCCAAAGAAAATAAAGATGTTATGAGCACCAGAACTATCTCTCAGACTATAACTGCTTCCCACCTGCCAAAAGCAGCAAGAAGGAAATAATTAAAGAACAAAATGGTGACATCGGCTGCTTTGGGGAAAACTCAAACACAATGCAGAATGTCTAAGAATCTTCTAAAAGTAAGAGACTAATATCAGTAAGCAGTTGACCAAGCAAAGAAGTGTTCCATTGGGTTCTCTTCCAACCAGAGCTCCCAGTGGGGGAGCATGTTGCTGCCACACCACCTGGCCAAGTTCATCGTGGCCGCCCTTAAACCAGAGTTTCATTTGCTTGCCCATGTCTGCTCAGCTTTCCATCAGCCTTGTCGGTTAGCTCTTCTTTTCCCCTCTGCTCTGGCCAGAACCTCCACCACCCACCAGCACCTCCCTCAACCATTTCATTTGGACATTTCTAAGTCTATGGCGGCAAAATCCCTGCTCAATCTCTAAGGAATGTTCTTCTGTTTTCTCCTTGAGCTAAAAACTGTATCTTCCCTGTTATGGGTAGAAGTTGTTCCTGAAAAAAGGTATGTTAAGATCCTAACCCCCAGTACCTCAGAATGTGATCTTATTTGGGAAAAGGGTTGTTGCAGATGCAATTCATTAAAATGAGGTCATACTGGAGCAGCAAGGGGCTTTCATTCAATATGATGGTGTCTTTATAAGATGACCATATGAAGACAGACATAGAAGGAAACTCCATGTAATAAGAGAAGCAGAGGTTGGAGTGATGCATGTATGAGCCAAGAAACACTAACGATTGACCAGGCATGGTCGTGCATACCGTAATCCCAGTACTTGGGAGGCTGAGACAAGAGGATCACAGGTTCAAGGCCAGCCTCAGCAACTTAGAGAGACCCTGTTTCAAAATAAAAATTTTTAAAAAGGACTGAGGGGTATAGCTCAGAGGTAAAGTACCCCTGGGTTCAATCCCCAGTACCAAGGAAGAAAGAGAGAAAGAGAAAGAAAAAGAGAAAGAGGAAGAGGAAGAGAAAAGGAAAGGAAAGGAATATTAAATATTGCCAACAACTCATGAGAACCTGGGTTAATGGCATGGAATGATTCCTCTACAGGTTTCAGAGGAAACATCACCCCACACACACCTTGATTTCTGACTTCTAGCCTCCATATCTGTGAGATAATAAATTCCTATTGTCTGAAGTCACCTAGTTTGTGGGACTTTGTTTCGGTAGCCCTAGGAAACTAATACACCTCCTTGAAGACACTTAACCCTCCAGCAACCATCGCTTGGGCAGCTACCTCATTATCCCACTCCCCACATTCCTTAGACTTGAAAGTGGTCACCAGTCCTCTCCACTGTCTAATTAAGCTTCAAAACACCTCCACTCTCCCAAAGTCCTTTGTTCCTTTAAGGCTATGACATCTCTCTGTTATCCCTCCACTTCATTCTTACCTGTCATTACCCGGTCACCTCCAGTGACCTCTACATGGTCAAAACCAAACTTCTCACTTCTCCCACCCACAGACTCTCCATGGCCCCATTCCTAATCCAAACCTGTTTCCTTGCATTTCCTGTTTCAGTTAATAGCATCACCATCTACCCTCACATCCAGAAAACCGAAAGTCAACCGTAACTCCTTCCTATTCCTTACCCTCAAATCCAAACACCAATAACTGCCAGTTTTGCCTTTTAAAGTATTCTTGATTTCACTGCTCTTCTCCATTCTGCAACTTCACCCCTACAAAAGGGTTATTTCAGCAACCTCTTAAGTGAACCATGTGACTTCACGATTCTATCCCTTAAACCCATCCTTCACAACGCTTCTGAAATAATCATGTCATTCCCCGACTTTAGAATAAAATAAAATTAAAATGTTTTAAAAACCTGCATGTTTCCAATTCCCTACAACAGAGTCTCTTAATGAATATGGGGCTCAGGGATACCTATATCCCCTAAAATTATCTGTTAAATTTTGAATGTTTCTCTATTTTCCTAGGGAAAAGATCTATGGTTTCCAGTACTTTTTCAAAGAAATCTATGGCTCTATAAGGAGTAATCTGGTAATTCTCAACTATAGTTTCCCATACCTTTTCTGTATGTGTGTTATTATAACATTTCCAGCACTGAGATTTCTTTTATAAGTTCACGTGTTGAATGTCTACCATGAACTAGGCCATGTGCTCAATGCTACCATGTGCTAGATGTTAGGAACTCCACAGTGAACAAGCCAAGAAATCTCTTCTTGTTCTCTTCTTCTCATCCCTCAGGCCTTAGCTCAGAGCTCATCTTCCCCAGAAATGAGGGCTGAATTATGCTTTCATTTTTGACCCCCTTGACACCTAGTAATTACCTCTATCATTTTATAGTAAAAATATCTGTTTATGTGTCTTCTTTCCCACTATAAGCAAAATGTGAACTCAAACTAACTTTGTATTCCCAGGACCTAACACAGTTGTCCTCATATACAATGAGAGTTCATTGAACATTTGTTGAACTAAAAAAAGGAAAAAAATCCAAGATTGAATTTTCCCCCTATGAAATGCAAACTACTGCTCCATTCTTTATTGAATGCATGAGATTATTACTAAATTCACAACAGGATAGAGACTATGATAAGACCTCTGTGCAGAATCAAGAGGAATTTCATAATTAGATAATTTATCTTTCTACACATCCCTGAGGTTTGAGTCAACAGCAAAAATGTTAAGGATGATGACATTGCTGATAAATGTGAATAGCTGTATAATGAGGTTTATCCTTGGGACCTGGTGCTGGGAAAAAAACAAAGTCCCGTGGTTGCATATGATGCACATCCAAGAATACAGTCTAGGACTTTTATTTCATTTCATTTTTTTAGTAGTGCTGGGAATTGAACCCAGCGCCATTCTACCTCTGAGCTACACTTACACAGAAATTAAATAAAAGCTACACTTTTGTTTTTTATCTTGAAACAGGGTCTCACTAAGTTGCAGAGGGCCTCACTAAGTTGCTGAGGCTGGCCTTGAGCCAGCAATCCTCCTGTCTCAGCCTCCCAAGTACTGGGATTACAAGCATGCACCACCACACTTGACCAGTCTAGCTCTGTGGAGCAAAACCTTTGGGGCATGTCCTGTGCTGCTTCTTGCTTTTCACCTGCAGGTCACAGCAGGTGACCATGGCCTTTACAGGTGTGCAGCAGTGGTGCTTAAAATGTTAACCCAGGTACTTTTCATTTTTGCATTTCTTATATTCTGTTTCTCCCCAATGAATTGTGCATCACCTCAGGGAAGATTGTCATGGCTGGAATACAAAAAGGCTCGCTACTCAGATTTTGACCTTCTAAATGGGTTTGTGAGATAGTTCAGTAGTAATAGCTGTAGAGGGAAAAGCAATTTGCCAAATAAGCTTTTTGAGAGAGGAAAAAATGGAGAAAGAGAACATGTTGACATTCAAAAGGTAAACTCTAAAAGGGCCACAGGGTAACATGTTTGTCCATTTAAAAATGATCATCATACCAAAATCGTTAACAAATCTAATCAAGACCTTAAAATTAACTTCCAATTTATAGAAAATACAAGGGCTATTTTTTAAAAAATGTTAAATGACACCACAAAAATGATCAGACAGATCAGATGAAACATTCTGCATTACAACTGGCCTGACTCCTCAGATGTCAATGTAATAAAAAAGAAAAAAAAAGCAGGGTTCTTTTCAAACAAAAGAAATTAAAAACCAGAACTAAATGAAATGCATGAACTCTGATGGAATCCTGGTTCTAAAGACTCTGTTTAACATTTCATACTGGGGACAGTTGGGAAAATTTGAATATGTAATTAAAATTAGATGATATTAGAAAATTACTATCAACTTTCTTCAATGTGATAATGGTATTGTCATTATGTAGACAAATGTCCTTATTCCTAGGAGATGAATACTGAAGTATTTAGGAGTGAAAAGTCCACTGTGTGCTTTAAGTGGTTCACATGGAGAGCCTATTAAAGTAAATAAGACAAAATGTTCACACCTATTTATTCAAGATTAAATGAATACAATGGTCATGGTTCTGTTCTTTCCAATCTTCTATATACTTGAAGATTTCTGTAAATAAGCAGTTTAAAAAATATCTTGAGAGACAACAGACAAAGATCTACACTCACCCCAAGGGTGAATACTAGAGTTGTTATGAGTGAGAAAATGGGGACAGAACGAGAGAAGTCAGTAGAACCTCCAGGACTAGAGTAGCCACAGGATGAGAGGCAACATCAAGAGACTGCCCCACCTGGGCCAGGTGAACATTGTCAGTAGGCAGCCCTAGGGGACCACATGGGAGCTCAGTCAATACCCAGAGCCAGCTGACATTTGTTGCCTGTGCCAATGAGCTGCTTTTGCTGTACTCCTTGTCCTGGAACAAGAGCATCCCACCACCAGCTACCTCCATGTAACCGTCCATAGTCCAAGAGGATCAATGTCTACCCCTAGTCCAATATGTTCTTACCCTAAGAGATCTACCCTATAAGAAAAACCCAATTCTCAATGGCTCAGGATACTCATAAACCCCATCAAAGGAAGAATGGAGACCTGCCTAGCACTCCTGCCCTCCAGTGCCTGGACTTGGGCAAGAGTAAATAGAACCATTTCGAGACTTCTCCTGTAGTCAAGAATCATTAAAACCCACACACATGGCATGTGAAAATACTCAAACACCTTCCTGGGGGAAGTTGGCATAGGAATCGCTCAAGAAAATGTGTCACTTCTTAGCAAACACCCTTCAGTTCCCACAAGTCTAGGACGATGGTAAATGAAGCACTGGAGGAAGTAGAAACCACAGAGAGAGCAGCTGCTCTGAAGTGGGACCATCAAATAAACCTCCACACAAAATAAGTTCCATTCTAGATTTCCAGGCTCTCTCACCTCCTGTTTTCTCAATGTCTTTTTGTTCTCTCAAAATGTGACTAAATCCAGAAAACAGATGGTTAATGATGGTTTCATCTATCCTCAAAGTCCCTCATGAGTATCATAATGTGGCCAAAAGAGGTGCATAGTCCCTACATAATGGCCCTTTGTGGCTCCACTCAGAAAATATATTTTAAATTAAATGAGCTTAATGAATTGGCAATAAAATACACCACATAATTATGTTAGTAATAAATCAAAATATATGTTACCCAAAGGTCATTGGCCTTTACTAGTCAATAGGTACAGAAGGGCTGTGTTCACATGCATATCTACATCTCATTGGCTCGGCACTCCAGCCAGTCAGTCAAGAATTACAGTTTCTTAGCCAGGCGTGGTGGCTCACGCCTGCAATCCCAGTACTTGGGAGGCTGAGACAGGAGGATTGCAGGTTCATGGCCAGCCTCAGCAACTTAGCATAGCCCTGGGCAACTTAGTGAGACCCTGTTTCAAAATAAAAAATAAAATAGGACTGGGAGTGTAGCTCAGAGGTAGAATGTGCCTGGGTTCAATCCCCAGTACCACAAAAAGGGGGGTGTGGGCACTGTGAGGTCTGAGTGTGAAGCTTGGCTGGAGGAGGTTGAGAACAAAAGAAAATCCAGCAGTGGCAGGAAAGTGACCCTAACCATCCCCCTGCCCCCAGCACCATAAATCTACCTGTCCTGACCCCCTGTCAAAACCACCAATAGGAGAAATCCATGACTGCCTTGCTCTCCCTCCCCCCTAATGCCCCATAAAAGGCCCCTAGTCTGTAAGGAAGGGGGCTTTTCCTGACTCTCGTGGGCTCTCTCCCCGGTCAGTTCCCCCTCCCAGGCTTCACTCCAGTGAAAGAGCCTGTTCTGGCCTGTAGAGCTGTGTTTTTTCCTTTATCCCTATATTATCTAACGGGGGGGGGGGGAGTGGCAAAGTTGCCTACCGGAAACCTGGCTGCAGTCAGAACCCCTCAAACTATCAGTGGGAACCGGGCATGCCTGAATCCCATTCATTGGCATGGTTTAAGTGTTCTTTCGCAGAAGTTATTTGGTCCCCAGGTATATCATCAGACAGAAATAACCACTTGGGAGGAAAGGAGTTACCCAATATCACATATCACATGTTGGGGTCTCACTCAGCTCCTGTCCAACTGAAACCTACAGATACACAATGCATTTTATATCTTACTTAAGAAAATAACTTTATAATTTTACACAGCACCCAAATTAACAAAGAACTGTATCATCCATTCAGCCTTTCCTCTCCAATCTACAATAGTCCCTGGGAGAAAATATTTCTGTTCTACTTAGAAGTTCTGAAGCCAGGCATGGTGGTGCATGCCATTAATCCTAGTACTTGGGAAGTTGAGACAGGAGGATCACAGGTTCGAGGACAGCCTCAGCAAGTAGTGAGACTCATCAACCTAGCAAGACACAGTTTCAAAATAAAATAAAATAGGGCTGGGGCTATAGCTTAGAGGTAGAATGCCCCTGGGTTCAATCCCCAGTACCAAAAAAAAAAAGTTCTGAGAACTTTATTTCTCAATTCTCTAAAAAGCAGACAGAGGTGATCCTTGAAGACACTGTGGTAGGCAAAATAAGCCAGTCACAAAAGGACAAATACTGTATGATTCCACTTAGATGAGCTATCTAGAGAAGTCGAACTCAGAGAAAATAGAAGGGAGGTTGCCAGGGGAGGGGGAGGGGGAAGCACAGAGTCATTGCCTAATGGGGATAGAGTTTCTGTTTTTACAAATTAAAGTTCTGGAGATAGACGGTGGTGAGGGTTGCACAACACTGTGGATCTACTTAAGGTCACTGAGCTCTACACCTGAAAGCAGTTAAAGGGGCAAATTTTATGTCATGTTCTATTTTACCATAATGCTAAACAAATAAATAAATAACAAATGTATGAACCACCCTGGTGGGGTGTGGAGAAGAGGAAGCAGTATCAGCAGATGCAGAGGTGTTGAGTTAAAGGCTTAGCCCTGCCTCTGAAAACCAGAGAGAAATGATTTGCCTGGGATCCCCAAAACACACTGTGCACACACAAGGCTGAACATGGAGAAGGCTGAAGAAAAGAGAAACAGATTTTGTTTTTTGGCTTGGAGTATAATAATAATTATCCCCCTCGGGAATGTAGCACATTAGCATTCAAAATACTTCCACAAGTGACCTAACTTGCTGTCATGGCAAGCCTGGGAGGCGGAGGTCAGGGGTCAGGCTCTAGGGCTACTGAGAGGGACAGCCGTCCTGCCCCAGGCGAGATTTTAGCCTTGTGAGGAGAAGCTTCCAGAGGCCAACTGCCTCACCCCAAAGCCCACACTTCCTAACTAGCAGAGCAGAGACTTGACCTGACTCCTCTTAACTCCCAGCGCTCATTCCACAACCAAAGATGACTTAAAACAGAATGGAACTGAAAAAAAAAGTCAAAAATAATCCCTTACTGCATCACAGAATGAAAGGATCCCTATTGTACGGTAAAATTCAAAAGACAAAAGTATATAATCTGGGGATGTATTTTAAACCGAACAGAATCCTCCCACCCCTGCCTCTGAGTAGGAAAGTGGGTAAAAACAGAATCTGGGGTGAGAAGTCATCTGACTCACCCATGAGGTGGTAGAGAAGAATCTGCAAGCAAACACCCTGAGTTTATTTCAAGTACTTGTCTCACTCTGCCAGCCTTGGCAGGTAGCCCACCGCGCGCGCACTTCGGGGGCCTCCTTCGTAGACGTGGCCAGAGCCCTATTTTAGGAGGACAGAAGTAGCCTCAATCATGTGCCTGTTGAGCTAGAATTTAAAAGGACAGACACACACACACACACACACACACACACGACACGTTAAGCCAGCTGGCCACCGTGGAACACTGGCAGCGAGGCATCCAGAAGTGTGCTCTAGGCCTCTGTGACACAGTGCAGCCTTCACATGGCGCCTGTGCCCTGACCTGTTCCAGGAAGACCCAGCAGCGCTGCCTGCAAGAGAAAGCACGTGGCCTCAGAGGTGAACCAGGGACATACGCTGAGGTGCCAGGGATTTATCTGAGCCGCCAAACATACACTGACAGACAGGTCTGTGTGTGCTGGAGAAACCCGTCCCACAGCTCGGATGAAGGACTCCTTACGGAATTCACCCACAAGGGAAGTGAGCTCACGGCTGGGGCGTTTCACCTGCCGAGATGCATCATAAAATCAACTCGTCTGGCCTGGCCCAGGGAATACATTTGCACACCCAGATGTGGTTCTGTGGGGCTCTGAGGCCATTCACAGAGAAGCAGGTTCCTAGGCTTTCTTTCTCTGTGCCAGGAACAGGGCCAGTGGCCTGTGCCTGACAGCTGATCCAGGCTGTGGTCAAATTCGCTGACAAGCAGCCCAAATCTGCCTGCGGCATCTGCTCCACATCTGGAACTCATGATTCACCAGCCACTCTCTCCCCAGTCTTGCTTTCTCATGCAGGCCCAAGCATGCAGGCCCCAGCATGCAGGCCCTGCGGAGCTGAGGCCCTAGTGCCCAGACTTGTCCCTCCAGCCCAGCACCCATCGGGGCTTGTCCTTATCTCCAACACAGCCTTCCCCTCTCCTGTAGACTCAGCCTGATTCACCAGCTCCAGGTCCAAGGGGAAATCCTGCCTAGCCCTTCTCAGACCCAGCCTAAGCCACTGTAAGAAGCTCTAGGCTGGGATGGATTCAAGGTCTCCTGGACACTGGTGTCTGTTCTGATCCTTTAAATTCAGCAGGCCCACACTCCCACCATGCTGCTGGCCCACCAGAGTGAGCCACATATTGCACATGTTCTAGCTAATCCTGTTTACCCTGGCCCTACTATTTTTGCTTTCACCTCCCTGGTTCTCAGAGTCCTGGCTCCACACCCCAGCTGCTGCAGCTACTTCTGGCCCCTTTACTTTGGTGACCCTTGGACTTCCCTTTTTAGATCAAAGACTCTCACATGTTTCTGACTCAACTTGTTTCTGCAAGGCCGTCTTCTCTCCTGGACTCAAAGGGAAGACTCAGTGAGACTCCAGGATTCCGCCCAGCCCATTGGGTGCCCCTCAGCCAGGATCGGGCCCAGGGGAGGTAGAGAGGAGGATTTGTTCCTGGTCTCTGCCTGGCTTCTAACCCTCAGTCTCACCTCACCCTTCAGTTCCAGTTCCTGGGCTTCCCTGATATGCCCCTGGCTGCTGGCTCCCAATGGGCCCTAATCCCTGGAAAGCCCTCCCATGCCTGAAACAACTCTGGGCTAGGTTCAACTTCTGATCCTACTGGCCCTGACTGGGTGACTCCAAGCCCACTCCCCAACTTTCTCACTGGGATCAGAGCAGAAGAGGCTCGCAGGCTTCTGAGGGGAGTGGGGGTCAGAGAGGAGAGGACAACACTGCCCCAGGCAGTGACCTGACACAGAGCACCTCATCTCTGGGAACTTTTCTGTCTGGCGATGTAGTGAGGAGAAGCCTATGGGGGCAGCAGAAGTCAGGGCACTTAACTACATTGTGTGCATGGAGAGAAGGAAAAATATGTTGTTCCAGCCAGTATCTCAGACAACCTTCCAGTTCCAAAGCCTTAAAAGCTAAGGGTGGCCAAGGAGCAGAGGCAACCCTTGGCCCATACAGCTCAGATGCTTTTTCTCATCTGCTGGAGTCCTTATGTGACTCTAGCAATGTATTTGCTAGTTTGGTAGCAGACCCTCTACCAACAAACAAACCAGCCCACCTCAGGTTCCCCCACTCACAGTGTCTCCATCTCCTCCCTTCCAGAAGGTGCAGAAACAAAGGTCTGCTCCTTTCTTCCCCCTCTCCAGCTCTCATCATTCTCTTCCCCTGGGACCAGGGACTCAAAGACTATCTTCCCCTAAAAGCTCAGCAGGCCACCTTTTCCTTTCCAGAAACCCTGAAGATAGCAGCTGTGCTGACTGAACACTCACCGTAGTGGAATGGAGGGGAGCAAGACTCTGGTCCCTGGCCCCAGGGTTATTCCTCCTCTGCCTCTTGCTGGTAGTATGACCCTGGATGAGTAACTTAACTTCTCTATGCATTTTTTTCTCATCCTTAAAATTGAGGTACTAACAGTTCCTACCTCACTGCATTGTTGTGAGAAGTATGTGCATTAATTAATATAAGAATGGTGAAGCTGGGTGCAGTGGTGCACACCTGTAATCCCAATACTTGGGAGGCGGAGACAGGAGGATCACAAGTTCTCAGCCAGTCTCAGCAACTTAGTGAGGCCCTCTGCAATTTAGTGAGAAAATGTTTCAAAATAAATAAATAAATAAATAGGGCTGGGGGTATAGCTCAGAAGTAGAATACCTCTGAGTTCAATCCCCAGTAACAGGCGCGCACACACACACACACACACACACACACACACACACAATGGTGCCTCATATGTAATAAATGGGATAATGCTAGAAACTGTCATTTATTGATTACTCACCCTATATCAGGCTTTATTCCACCAGATACCCTATATCAAATAACTCATTTTTCCTAAGCAAAGTAAAACAGAAGTGTTATTCCATAATTCTCATTGAAATTATTGTTAATGTTTATTGTAAACAGGGACAGAAGGATAAGTTGATAATTATAATTTAAATTATCATTAATATTTATTGTATAAGCCCCATCAACAAAAGTCAAAATGCATTATTAAAATTGACCACAATTTCTCTTACTCCAAAGACTCCGGGCCTTGGAAAGTTTTATGTATAATAAATAATTCATGCCTAGTCAAAAATAAACTAAGTTGTAACAGGTTAGAGAATCTCCCCACCAGTATATACAAATCCAGTGTGTAAAGATGATAAAAATGAAGTATCCATGGTCCTTTGAAACTAAGTGTCTTTCAAAACAATTAACATTCAACCTGAGCACATGGAGTGGTGCTCTCCTTATGCTAAAGTAGTTCTCCCATGGAATTATTTGTTCAGGCCTAACATTTACCAACTTTGTGTACATTTCAATATTTCAATTCAATCATTTGACTCAGTCTATATTAATTCTAGCCTTTCTTTTGTACCAAAAGGCACCTGTATTATTTGCCCTGCATGTTTGGAAATATTGTCTGTCAAGCACATTGAATTCATAGAATTCCAGTTGTTGCTCAATGATGCCTCTGGGCCAGTGATATCCTGGCTATCTTAGTTAGGACTACCAAGAAGCAGGGTGGAACTCAGGCTGCAGCTGGAGAGAGTTATGTAAAGATGAGGGCTGGCACCTGTTCAGACAGAGGAGGCTAGATTTAGTGAAATGAGTAAGTTAGGAACCACTGCTGGGTGCGGCAGGAGACTATCTCCATGGCTCCGGGAGCTGAGCTCTGCAGTGGGTAGAAGTAGGCCTATCTGTCACTTGTCAGGCATCTTTCTTTTTTTTTTAATGTGCTTTTATTGGTGCATTGGAGTCTTACATCACAATGAATATCTATTTGATGTTAATATACATGCACACAGCTCTTAGTGCCCCCCGCCTCCCCCACCCGTATGAAGTACCGAGAATGATGTTGGTATATTTTCACACGTACATATTGTTTATGCTAGTAATTCCACTGATTCACTTCTTACTTTCCCTTCCCCTTCCCTTGTACCACTTCCTTTGCCCCACTGAGGGTTCTCCATTATCAACCGGAGTCCCTTGTGTGTCCCCACTACTCCCTAGGTTGCACATACTAATGGAAACATATGTCCCTTCCTGTTTTGTGATTGACTGATCTCTCTTAACATAATGTTCTCCAGATCCTTCCATTTTCTTGCAAATGATGTTATTTTGTTCAATATCATTAGCAATCAGGGAGATGCAAATCAAAACTACTCTAAGATTTCATCTGACCCCAATTAGAATGGCAATCATTAAGAAGTCAAACAACAACAAATGTTGGCAAGGATGTGGGGAAATCGGGACTCTTCTACACTGTTGGTGGGATTGCAAACTAGTTCAACCACTATGGAGATCAGTGTGGAGATTCCTCAGAAAA
>PVJS01046322.1:0-15872 GCA_004027185.1 Glis glis | reverse complement strand
TCCGGGTTCGCGGCCAGCCTCAGCTACTTAGTGAGGCCCTCAGCAACTTAGTGAGACCCTGTTTTGAAATAAAGAATAAAAAATCGGGCTGGGGGTGTAGCTCAGAGGTAGAATGCCCCTGGGTTCAATCCCCAGTACCGCAAAAAAAAAAAAGAAAAGTATTTGTTTTCCCCACTCCTTCAAAAGTTGAATTCTTTTTTATTTTACTTTTGCAGTGCTGGGGATTGAACCCAGGGCCTTGGGCATGCTAGGCAAGCACTGAACCACTGAGCTACACCCACTAGACCTACAAAAAAGATCTTGAACTAAATCATGAGCCCAAAAAAGATTGTTTTATGGCTGGGCGTGGTGGCACACGTTTGTAATCCCAGTACTTGGGAGGCTGAGACAGGAGGATCACAGGTTCACAGCCAGCCTCAGCTACTTAGTGAGGCTCTCTGCAACTTAGTGAGACCCTGTTTCAAAATAAAGAAAAAGAAATAGGGCTGGGGGTGTGGCTCAAAGGTAGAATGTCCCTGGGTTCAATCCCCAGTACCACCCCCCAAAAAAATCCTTTTTTTTGCTAAACCAAAGACTACATACTAAGACCTTTCAATCATAATCAAGTTTATACATTTCCTCTTTGAACCACAGTTTATCAAATTACCCTCTCTGTTTTAACTTCTCAATACTAATTCTGGATACACATAATAAAGCACTGTTGTGTGTCAATACGGTCACAAAACATGCTGTGGGACACCTGGTTATGTGGACAGCTGTGAGCAGGCCAAGAAGCAACTCCCCGCAGGCTGAACAGGCACCACGACCCAAGATAGCACAGCCAAGCTTTAGAAAGCTGAGGACAGCCTTGTGGCTTCAGGTCTGCGTCAGGAATGCGAGCTTCACTGTAACAGGGTGGCCACTCCAAGGTGGAGCAGTTTGGGCATTAATGAAAACGCCGGGCAGAGTAGGAAATTCTGAGAAACCTATGAGCTTAAGCATCAATCTCCTGGCAGCCCTATAACTACCTTATTTCTAATCAAGGACAGACCCAGGGCAGTCTCCAGTTGGCAAAAGGCAAATCTTGTTGGCAGTCTGGCAATTACATAGTCTATAAGTATTCCATGGAGCTCCCCACAAAGCAGCCCAGGGAAAGGGACAGCCCCAAGGGCATGCCACACCACGCCCAGGCTGCGACAAGGCATGAAGTACCTCCTGGCCTGCATCAGAGAAGCAATTCACAGGCCACAAAAGGGGCATCACTCAAGAGCTGCCCAGGCAGGAGGCACCCTTTTAATCTGTGTAGCTCAGACGTAGAACACCCTTGGGTTTGATCCCCAGTACCACAAAAATAAAAAAATAAAATATTAAAAATTTTAGAAAAACGAGCAAAGAACTTGAATTGAAATTTTCCCAGATACCAAACTGTTCAATCTGCCTGTAAAAGATAACATCACTAAGCATTAGAAAAATGCAAATCAAACTACAAGGAGATATCACTTCATACCCATGAGAATAGCCATTATTAAAAAACAAAAACAAGCCAGGCGTGGTGGCACACACTTGTAATCCCAGGTATTGGGAGGCTGAGACAGGAGGATCACAGGTTCCCGGCCAGCCTCAGCTACTTGTGAGGCCCTCTGCAACTTAGTGAGACCCTGTTTCAAAATAAAGAATTAAAAATAGGGCTGGGGGTGGAGCTCGGAGGTAGAATGCCTCTGCATTCAATCCCCAGTACCTCGAAAAAAAAAACCCACAAACAGAAAACAAGTGATGCTAAGGATATGGAGAAATTGGAACCCTTGTGCACTATTAATAAGAATATAACATGGTTTCTCAAAAAATTAAACATAAAAATATATCAGCTGGGCATGGTGGCACACACCTGTAATCCTAATACTTGGGAAGCTAAGACAGGAGGATGGCAGATTCAAGGCCAGCCTCAGTGATTTAGCAAGACCTTATTTAAAAAAAAAAAAAAAAGAGATTGGGGGTGTAACTTGGAGGTAGAACGCCCCTGGATTCAATCCCCTGTTCCCCGCAAAAAAAGAAATATATCCTCCAAATATACATTCATGTGTTATTTGATGCAGAAATTAGGTATATATGTATGACTATGAACTCCAATTACACAGCAGGTACACTGTCCATTCAAACAACTTGTTTTCTTCCATTAAGAGAAATAACTAGCCAGGTGTGGTGGTGCATGCCTTTAATATCAGTACTCAGGAGACTGAGACAGGAGGCTCAAGGACAGCCTCAGCAACTTAGACTCTCAGTAACCTAGCAAGTCCCTGTTTCAAAAGAGAAAAATTTATAAAAGGGCTGGGGGTATAGTTCGGAGGTAGAATTCCCCTGGGTTCAATCTCCAGTACCACACACACACACAAAGAGAGAGAGAGAAATAACCCACTAAAACACACTAGTTAATAAAAACACTAATACAACATTAATACAAACAACAATAACCAACTCATCACCATCTTTGTAGAACAACTTAGTACTCCATACTAGTAAATAAAGGAAAAGAAGCATTTAACCTGCCTTTCCTCCCCTGAACAAAATAAAACTGAAGGATAACCAGACAGACAGTGAGGGAAAGTCTCTTTCTGTAAGTTATTCCAGGGAATAAATGAACTAATCCCTCTACTAAATACTTATGTTTGAAATTTCCCAGAATCAAAAGTTAAAACAAATAAAAACTAAGAGAACTACTTTATTTAAATACCAGCCTGCAAAATAAGTTTATTTTAATAGAAACATAAATTAAAACTTGAGCATTATTATAGTATAAAGCTAGAAATAAGATACTTGGGACTAGGAAGCATAAGTAACAGTATAAATTTATTTTTTTTTTTTTTGCAGTACTGGGGATTGAACCTAGGGGCATTCTACCTCCGAGCTACCCCCCAGCCCTATTTTTTTATTCTTTATTTTGAAACAGTGTCTAAGTTGTGGAGGGCCTCACTAAGCAGCTGAGGCTGGCAGGGAACCTGTGATCCTCCTGCCTCAGCCTCCCAATTCCTGGAATTACAAGTGTGCACCACCACGCCCAGCTAGTATAAAATTTTAAAGTTGGCTAATGAGAAAAGTCTAATCTATGACATGAACTGATTAATTTCTTCTATGGCAAAACTTACACATCTTCTTCTACTCGAAGCTGCTGAATGTGAGATTTTATTTTCTGTCCTGAAGTTTTCAGGATGATATTTTCTAGGAGGTGGAAATCATCTTGGTTGAAGACCTCACTATCTTCCAGTGGCCCAATGATCTATGAGGAAAAGAAGAGTAGGCGGTCAGAGCTGGAGAGCTGTCTGCCGCCAGCAGCTAAGGAACCTTCTCTTGGCCGTGGGCTATCTTATCCTTAGACCCAAGATGGGTACAAGTCAAAGTAGAATTAATGAAAAAAAAAGTAAAGCCTGAATCAACTTATAGCTACTTGTTTACTTATTAATTCTTCAGGCACATAGAATATAGACTTGGAAACTTAACATGATTTTTATAGTATGCAAACTCTTAAGTAAAACAAAATAGCAATGTCGTCTTCATTAATCCCCACCAAATATCACTAACAAAGCCTACTTTGCATGTCAGACTGTACTGACTTCTGTTCTGAGCCACCACACTCTCACCACCTCCCACAATGGCAGGACACACACAGCAGGAAGGCTCCACAGGGGTGCCGAGGTGCAAGGCATGCTTCCCTGGAAATAAGGGGTAAAGCAGTGCTGGCACTCAGACGCCCTCACCTCTGAGGGAGGGTGGCTCCTGGTGAGGAGTTTACCAGCTGCAGAGGAGTTTGCTGCAAAGACTGTTCACAGACCTAATGTGAAGTCAGGCTTGTCTCAGCCTGACAATTCTCACCCTTCCATTGCTGATCACTGCCCTCTGTCCCTTCTTCAGCTTCAGAACATCCCTGCAGTACATGGCATGAGACAAAATGAAATCCATTTTGGAAGATTCAAAGACCTCTTTAAAAAGACTGAAATCCATGCCCTAGGAAAGTAATCATTTTTAAGGAAAAGTCACTGTTATTAAGCAAACCATGTAAGTGAATAATCATAACGAATAAACCATAAAATGCTCTTCTCATGAAAAGTCATGATTAAACTTCATAATTAACACTAGGATATCTCAATTCTCCCTCCCATCTCCCCTCCCATAAATTGTTTATTCCTTTTTCCTATTTTTATGTGATTTTTCATCAATTGGCATTATACTTTTATTTTGCATTTTAAAAATCTTGTTAATTTCAAGGGACAGGCATTTACTCTAATTGAAACTCTGAATGTGCTTATCATTTTATAAGAAATTTTAAAACTATAAAACACTGTCAAAAAATAAGTAACATATTAAATAAACATGGGCTTTCACTGGAAATACATCAAGAACAGACAAGCCTCTAACTCATAAGTGGCTCAAATCTGTTTTTTACTCTATAAACAAATCAATTATTTGTTTCTAAATGTCTCTTTTAAAAATTGAACAAAACAAGGCCGGGCGTGGTGGTACACGCTTGTAATCCCAGACTTGGGAGGCGGAGACCAGAGGATCCAGGTTCGTGGCCAGCCTCGGCTACTTAGTGAGGCTCTCCGCAACTTCGTGAGACACGGTTTCAAAATAAAGTATAAAAAATAGGACCGGGAGTGTAGCTTGGAGGTAGAATGCCCCTGGGTTCAATCCCCAGTACCACAAAAAAAAAAAAAAATTGAACAAAACAAATGGCAGGAAACGAAACCTATGCAAGTTTAAATGCAAATGGGAATGCGACAAAGGTATTTCTTGGAAAGACTCATCCAAATTTAAAAAAGAAAAAATCCTCTGAGACTCAGAACTAATCACAAATCCTGATTATGGATAGAACACATCAGCCCAAGGGAGTGGACAACTATGGCAAACGACAGAACAGGACACGCGCGGAGCCTTACCCCGACAGAAAACTCCCCCATGTCGGCTCCTGCAGCCAGAGCCTCTGCCGTCTCGTCCTTGGCCATCTTGGTGATGAAGTTCTTAGCAGAGCTGGAGGTCTGTGTTTGGAGAGCGGCCCAGATTGCTCTGGAGATCTTACTGTTCTCATAATTTATCTCTTCACTTGGGTTATTGATCATGCTTATCCTAACATTGTTACTGGATTTCTATTTACAAAATGGGACATAAGAGTTATGTGGTAGATGTTTCAAACTTAAAAAACAGCATTAACACCAGACATGTTTCATAAGTAGCCAAGAGTCTCTCTCTTAAGTGTCTTCAGTAGTTCTCCTCTGTGTTCAGAATAAAATTCAGATGCTATAGCCAGGCATTCATAACCCTCCAGGAACTGGCCCTAGCCTTACCACCCATATAAATACAGCAGACATTGCAGGCCATGTTTTTTCACAGTTTATATTCTTCTAACACATGTCATGCTCCCACATGCAGACCCCAAGTACATTCCATCTTCTCTCTCTCAAGTTTCAACCATTCTTTAGGACCCTGCTCAAACCCATCTTCATTCACATGGCCTTCCCAGATGCCTAGTAAAACTGAATCTCACCCTGGGAGAAAAGATAGGAATCCATGTGGGGGAAGATATCCGAGACCCACAAAACCAAAAAAGCGCTTGTACCAAGAATATAAGCAATAGAAATGTAATGTGTATCAAAAAGTATATACAAGAATATTCTTAGCAGCATTCTTCACAATTGCCCCAAACTAAAAACAACCCAAATGTCTCTCAAACAGATTAAACAAAAAGTAAAACTCTGTGGTACAGCCATGTAATACAAAACTATACAATGACGAACTAAACACTGCTCATAACATCATGGATATAGCTCACAAAATGCTGAGCAAAGTAACCAAATAAAAATAAGATTTCTTCAGTTTACACAAAGTAAAACACAGAAATACTTCCTCTGTGATGTGAGGAGAGGCAAGAGGAAAGGCGTAGTGACTGGGGCACAAGACGGAGAGGGCTTTCAGGAACTTGGTAATCTTTTATTTCTTAAGCTGGGTGGTAGGCACATGGATGACACTGCACCCCATGATGTATACATTTCTTATGAATCTATACTATTCTCAGTGAAAATATGTCTTTATAAAAAGAATTCTCCAGTCGGGCGTCGTGGCTCACGCTTGTAATCCCAGTACTTTGGGAGGCGGAGACCGGAGGATCCGGGTTCGCGGCCAGCCTCAGCTCTCTCTCTCTCTCTCCCTCTCCTGTCTCTCTCTCTCTACTTAGTGAGGCCCTCCACAACTTTGTGAGACCCGGTTTCAAAATAAAGTATAAAAAATAGGGCCGAGGGTGTAGCTTGGAGGTAGAACGCCCCTGGGTTCAATCCCCGGTACCGCAAAAAAAAAGAAAGAATTCTCCTTCTCAGCTCTTGCACTCAAGTACATTCAAGCAGTCTGTTATCAGTTTGCAAACACACATCTATCACTTTTCATTAGAACTGCTCCTGATGTCACCATGGAGTGGCCGCAGCATCTAGTCCACTCCCCTGCACGGTCATGGTCCTTGGCACCACAGTGCAATTGCAATCACCTGGGTCTTTCCCTATTCCAGAAAGCCTTCCCAGGGGTACAGAGTAGAAAGGAGACATAGGAGAGTAGTGAAGTCTGGACAAAGCTGCAATTCTAACAGTTTCAGAAAAAGAATGTTGACATCTAATCCTCTGATAATGATCCTCTCTAGAAGCATCGATTTCTTCTCAACCACTTGGCACCGCCATTCACTCAAGTCCTACTACTCATGTGCAGCGTCTTCCAGAGCCTGTGAGATTCCTGTGTGCCTAGATCCACTTCTCTAAAATGCATGCCACTGTGCCTGTGTGGTACTAACACAGGCCTTTTGATGCAAGGACTCATCACTCCCTACATGACAAAAACCCTGCAGCAAGAACACAATCATCAAAGAAAAATCCATCTAGGATAGGTCTCATTATTTTTTTTTCTAAAATCTATTCCTTTAAATAAAGCCAGGACATTGTAGGCTCTGATCTCTTTTACAAGCTCACAGATCTCTGAAGACACAATGCTCCTCTCCCTCAGCACTAAGAAAGCAGGACGCCCAATGCCCACTGGAACAATCACGTCAGCGTAAAGATGCCTGAGAGGAAAACTGCAGCCTCAAACAAAAACACACAATGAAGTCCTGGGTACTTGCCTGATGTTTAATAGCGTCATATAACAACTGCCGTCCAGAAGGGCTATCAAAATCCCCAACAATCCAAAAAGTTACTGGCCTAATAAAAGAATCATCTGTAAAAAAAACAGAAACAAAAAATTGAATTGGAAGAAAAAGGCACTTCCTATGTTTCAACATTGTTATTAAGCCAAATGATTAATGACAACCATGCAAAAAATGAGATAGGAACATGCACGCATTAATTGTATTATGAACTGGAGATCTGTTAGCATGTGAAATTAAACATGTGGGTAACAGAGTGTAGACTTTAATCATATTAATTTGTAACTTTCTGAAATATTATTCTCTACAAATGCTTTTACAAACTTTCTGCATTGATAGAGCCTACTGTTGCCCACAGGTTTGAAAAACATCACAATAAAGTGCCAATAAATTCAGAATAACAATGGTCCCTAAAGCCACATAAGATAATTAAGAAAAAGAATAGAACATTCTGAAGTTTTGAGTTACCATAGATTTCCTTGGAGGACATTCCTGGACAAAGGTAAAGGGAAAAGAGTAGAAGAAAAGAAAACGTCATTTCTATTAATTTTTTTTTTTTTTGGTATTGGGGATTGAACCAAGGGGCATTCTACCTCTGAAACACGGTCTCGCTAGGTCTCAGTAAGTTGATGAGAGTCTCACTACTTGCTGAGGTTGTCTGCGAACCTGCGATCCTCCTATCTCAGCCTCCCAAGTACTGGGATTAAAGGTGTGCGACACCACACCCGATCTCATTTCTATAATTAATGCTCACTTTAAGAGTCAAAGACTAAATGATGGCATGATCTATGCTTCCTTTTGCTCCTTGCTCACATTAATGCTATAGCACTCTTCCAGGACCCCTTGGAAACAGTATCTTTGAGGAACTCAGTAGAGTAATACCTATACTATTTTTTTTTTTTGGTGTGCATTGAACTGAAGGGCATTCTACCTCCAAGCTACACCCCTAAGCCCTATTTTATTTTGAAACAGGGTTTCGCTACGTTGACGAGAGTCTCACTACTTGCTGAGGCTGTCCGCGAACCTGCGATCCTCCTGTCTCAGCCTCCCAAGTACTGGGATTACAGGTGTTTTCCTCCATGCCTGGCTTGCATTACACATACCTGGGAAACCAGGAATTCTCCCTGGGAGAAGACCACAGCAGCGATAAAAACAGAGCTGCCTTAAATGACAGTCAGCACTTTTCTGAAGGGATAATAAGTGTGACCAGAGGGGAAAAGAAGCTATCTGCCACTGAAAAGGCACCTCTCTCTCTCTCTCTCTCTCTCTCTCTCACTCACTTTTTTTTTTCCTGATACTCAGGATTAAACCCAGGGGCATTCTACTTCCAAGCTACACCCCATCTTTTTTTTTAAACAGGTCTCACTAAATTCCTGAGACTGGCCTCAAATTCAATCCTCCTGTTTCTGCCTTCCAAGCACTAAAATTATAGCATATGTAACTGTACCCTGCTCACGAGGCTTTCTAGAACTTAATTTATCTTATAAACCCTAAAATAAAACTCACCCTTGGTGTCACTGAAGAAACAAGTCAAACCAATTTCCAATCGATTAACCCATTTTTACATCATAAATATTTTTCCATTTTGAACCATGAAGGATTGTTCCTTTTTTTTTTTTTTTTTGCAGTACTGGGGATTGAACCCAGGGGCATTCTACCTGTGAGCTACACCCCAAGCCCTATTTTTTTATTCTTTATTTTGAAACAGGGTCTCACTAAGTTGTGGAGAGTCTCATTAAGTAGCCGAGGCTGATGGCGAACCTGTATCCTCAGGTCTCAGCCTCCCAAGTACTGGGATTACAAGCGTGCGTCACTACACCCGGCAGGATTGTTCCTTTCAATTTAAATAGCTAATATAAAATTTATAAGGACAGTATTTGAATTTTTAAACATAAAGAAATAAATTTTAAATAGGTATTTTCTAGACTCAAAGCATTATAAACAATTAATTAGAGAAATTGTGGAGGGACATTAAGATCTAATTATGTTTACAAACAATAGAAAATATTTGAAAAGTTTGAACCGTTGAACCCAAGATAAGCCCCAAAGGATTACCTTTCTTTGTTAGATAGTTCATACTATTGGCTATAGCAGCAGTCTTGCTTTGGGAATCCAAGACAGAAAATCTAGCATAATCATCCACAAAGAAGTTATCTGGGAAAAAAGAAAACATTGAAAGAGATGTCTGATTAATATGACTCAATTCAAAGCTAATATTTAATTGATTACCTGCTTTGTCCATATGATGTATAAAACGCTTAAGTATTCTAAGTTCTATGTTTGTTCCACAAGTTCACAACATGACCCCAATCCATGAATCATACTTTAAGACACAAAGTTAATAAATAACAGACATGTCTCAAATAGCTATTATATAAATACATGGCACTTTAATGGTTTAAATTCATCCTATTCCCACCATTATTTTGCAACTGGAGAACCATCTCTTAGAGACCCCCAGAACTCATCTCCCTCACCTAGTCCAACCAACAGAGGATGCTCTGCCCTATCGTATTTGGGAGTTGGTATTTAAGAAAAATCTGATTATTTATTTATTTATTTATTTAGGTACTTGGGGTTAAATCCAGAGGCATTCTCCCTCTGAGCTTTACCCAGCCCGATTTCTTATTTCTTATTTGGAAACAGGGTCTCCCTAGGTCGCTGAGAGCCTTGCTAATATGCCGAGGCTGGCTTCGAACCTACAATCCTATCACAGCCTCCCAAGTACGGGGATTATAGGCGTGCACCGCCATGCCCGGCTTGTTATCTTTCATGCCTAACAAAATACTTTCTACTCTTTGTATGTGTGTGTGTGTGTGTGTGTGGTGTGTGTGTGTGTGTGTGTGTGTGTGTGTTACTGAGAAATGGACCCAGAGGCACTCTACCTCTGAGCTATGCTCCCAGCCCATTTTTTATTTTGTTTTTTGAAACAGGGGTGTCACTAAGTTGCTGAGAGTCTCACTAAAAGTTGCTGAGGCTGGTCTTGAACCTGAGATTCTCCTGTCTCAGCCTCCCAAGTACTAGGATTACAGGTAGGCACCATCAGCAACTATTTTTCCTAATCTTAACCGGAAAAAAAGCAATTTTCAATATCTTTATTTTATTATTATTTTTGTGGGGGGCAGTGGGACTGGGGATTGAACCCAGGGTCATTCTGCATCCATGCTATACTCCCAGCCCTTTTTATTTTTTATTTTGAAACAGGGTCTCACTAGGTTGTTAAAGAGTCTCGTCATTGCTAAGGCTGATCATGAACCTGTGATCCTCCTGTCTCAGCCTCCCAAGTACTGGGATTATAGATGTATGTCACCATGGCCAGTCATTTTCACTATTTTTAGACATGTATCTTCTCCAACTAGTGTCAAAAGGCTGTGCTCTCATTAATCATTTGCCCTCAGATCACGCTTACTAAAATTCCAGTTTTATCAAATCATTCCTTTGCTCTCAACTATCCAGTAATTTCTTCCTTCCTATAAAATGGTCTCTAGTCTAGAATGGCAATCAGTCTGCCTCCAGCAATATTCCCAGTCTTACTATTATAACCCAAAACACACCACTCTCGCCACTGTCCACCAAGCCTGCATACTCATCCACCTATCTCTTCACTCAAAAATGCACTCCAGTGACTCCCATGCCATCAGACATGGCTCATGACATCACATTGGGGTGGAGAGGAAACACCAAGGCCTTAAAAATGAGTATCTTGTTACGGTTTAGATCCTAAATGTCTCCCAAAGGCCCACATGCTGCAGACCTGGTCGCCAGCCTGTGGTAGTACAGGGAAGTGGTGGGACCTTCAGGAGGCGGGGGTGGTGGGAGGAAGTTAGGTTGCTGGCAGCTGCCCTTGAAGGGGACGTTGGGACTCCAGCTCCTCCTTGTCTCTTTTTGCTTTCCAGCCGCTATGAAGGGAGCTGGAAATCAGACTAACTCTCTTCTTACAAAGTCCCAGGACAGCAAAGGCCAGAAAAGCCTGGGTGATGGTGCCGCCTCCAAATGGTGAGAAGATGCTGGCGCCTGCTCACTGACACTGCACCAGGGTCAGGAGACGAGCAGCAGCACTGCCACTGTAGACAGGCGCTGCTTACAGCTCACCACTGCCACCCTCGGTGAAGAAGGAAAGCCAAAGCCATGGAGCCACTATCATGCTCCTTACTCAAGAGTACTCCAACGACTGCCCTTCAAGTCTGCCTAAAAATGATAGAAGCAACAAAACTCAGGGAGAACAAGGAGTCCTGATACTGCTCATCTTACTCTACTAAAACTTCTGGCGAGAAAAGAACACCTAGCCATGAAGAACAAGGTAGCTCAGTCTCTGAGCAGTTTCTTTTTAAAATATAGGCATATATTTACATTTTCCTCTGTGTATATGCTTATGAATGGACATATAAAACACATATGTTGTAATTTTCAAATATAGGCATATATTTACATTTTCCTCTATTTAAGGAAAAGAAATTCAGTTTCAAATAGATTAGAGAAGGTGCATAACGACTGTAAATAGATCTACATTTTCCTTATACTCAAATACAACAACAAATACAGTTAGTTATCATATCTTTCCTTCCGCAGTGAGGGAAGGATCATCATGGGCAAGCTTAAGCTATCTACAGGTATTTGCTGAAGTAGCCTCAGAGTCCGAATGGAAGGCAAAAGGAACAAACTGCACCTGGGCTCAACCTAGCTCTCAAAAGATATTCTTGCCGGGAGTGGTAATGTGTGCCTATAATCCCAGTACTTTGGAGGATAAGACAGAAGGATCTCAGGTTCAAAGACAGCCTCAGCGGGGTAGTGAGACTCTCAGCAACCTAGTGAGACCCTGTTTCAAAACAAAAAATTAAAGTCTGGAGGTATCAGAGGTAAAATGAATCTGGGTTAAATCCCCACTACCACAAAAAGGAAAAGAAAAAAGTATTGAATACACAAACTATCCATATAATGGAATATTTAAGCCTTTGAAAGGAATGAAATACCTATACGATAAAACATGGATGAAATCTAAAAACATGCTCAAGGAAAAAAGCCAGGCACACAAGGCTTCCAATTATATTAAATGTTCAGAATAGGCAAAGTCATAGAAAAAGAAAGTCGACTAGTGGTTTCCAGGGAATAGAGGAGGTAGGAATGGAAACTGACTACTCATAGGTATACTGGTTCTTTTCGGGGCGGGAGCAATGATAAAACTCTAATATTCGATAGTGGTCATTACTGCACAACTTTGAAAGTAAACTAAAACTACTGAATTGGGCACTTTAAAGGCTGAGTTTTGCTGGGTGTAGTGGCACATGCTTGTAATCGCAGTACTTGGGAGGCTGAGACAGGAGGATTGCAGGTTCACGGCTAGCCTCAGCTACTTAGTAAGGCCCTCTGCAATTAAAAAATAAAAAAAGGGATGGAGGTGTAGTTCAGAGGTAGAATGCCCCTGGGTTCAATCCCCAGTTCTGAAAAAAAAATTAATTAAAAAAATAATAAAGGTGAAATTTTGGGCTCAGGATATAGCTCAATAGTAGAGCACTGGCTTAACATGCACGAGGCCTTGGGATCTATCCTCAGCACCACACACACATGCACCACACACACAAACTGCTCAGAGACTGAGCTACCTTGTTCTTCATGGCTAGGTGTTCTTTTCTCACCAGAAGTTTTAGGAGAGTAAGATGAGCAGTATCAGGACTCCTTGTTCTCCCTGAGTTTTGTTGCTTCTATCATTTTTAGGCAGACTTGAAGGGCAGTCGTTGGAGTACCTTGAGTAAGGAGCATGATAGTGGCTCCATGGTTTTGGCTTTCCTTCTTCACCGAGGGTGGCAGTGGTGAGCTGTAAGCAGCGCCTGTTTCTTTATTTTGAAACAGGGCCTCACTAAGTAGCTGAGGCTGGCTGCGAACCTGCAATCCTCCTATCTCAGCATACACACATACACTGTGTGTGTGTGTGCGTGCGTGAGTTAATGAGGATTGAAACTAGGGGCATTCTACCTTTGAGCTACACCCTTAGCCCTATTTTATTTTTTATTTTGAACCAGGGTCTCAAGTTGCTGAGGGCCTCACTGGCATTACAGGTGTGTATCACCAAGGCCGGTCCAAGCTGCTATTTTTTTCCATTATTTTATTGAAAAGGTGTGATTCTTCTTATTCTTATTCTTCTTTTTTCTTTTTGCGGTACTGGGGATTGAACCCAGGGGCATTCTACCTCTGAGCTATACCCCCAGTTCTATTTCTTATTCTTTATTTTGAAACAGGGCCTCACTAAGTAGCTGAGGCTGGCTGCAAACCTGCAATCCTCCTATCTCAGCCTCCCAAGTACTGGGATTACAAGCATGTGCAACCACACCCAGCTAGCTGAAATTTTTTTAAAAAGGCATTCTTAGGTTCCCAAAGTAAAATTAGCTGAGATATTTGTTGACATTATTGATGACTGATTCTAGAATGGGAATGAAGAAACAAGAGCTACCTAACTGCTTTATGGCTATAAGAACACCAGTAATACAGGCCCATTCCTATCATCTAATGCCGGTTTGCTTGGCATTTAAGTGGCACTGAATATTTTTCAAACATTATAAGGTTTTACCCAGGAAGAACTTATCTTCTTTAGAAAGAAATTCCCATGAATTCACAAGCTCTTATTATGAACTCAAAGGACAATGAGTTTAAACAAACATAAAACTGTGTCACAATCTTGGGTTATCTTCTCAACATTATCATCTAATAAATGCAAATAATCTGAAGCACAAAAATAAAAGAGCTTTTCAAAAGTTGTTTGTGAAATGTTCCTTACTACTCGCTGTTAAGTCCAGGTACTGTCGCTCAGATGTCAGGATCCTAGAATTGATTCGTGGAACAACATTCGGCTGGCTCATAAGATACTCAACCACATCCTGATCATGGGGCAGTTCACCCTGCAGGAAAAGAGACAGAGAGGGGCAGGGGCATTAGGCAGAGATCATCAATAACAACTCACTAGAAAGTCAAAAACCACTCTCTTTGTCATATCTTCTTATGTGTTGATAACAGCCAAAGACAGAATTTACCTGTGACAGATCTCTGTCATTCCCAAAAATAGCTAGATGTTTTGCGTACAATATCTCTAACACCAATGTAAAGCAGATGTTATTAACATTCATTTTAGGGATCAGGAGGCTGAGGCACAGAAAAGATAAGTAACTTACTTAAAGTAACAGAGCTGATGGGAAGTGAACACGAAAGGCAAATGCTCTGTCCTCACAACACTGGGCTTCCCCAAAGAAAGAGCATCTCTACAAATTAGTTCTGAGTTAACGTAAGCAGAAATGCAACCTCAGATCTTAGTTTCTTTCTAAAGAAGAAAGTCAAAGGTCTACTATCGAGGAGCTAATATACTTTGTAATTAAAATCACTCCAAACCTTTTTCCATCTCAGATATTCAAGGAACCCTACATTTCCTGAGTCACAATTACGATGAGGGGAGGAGAAATCATCTGTCATTAGTCTTCTCTTTTATGCATCTCATACTAAAGAAATAGTTGTACCTCAAGATATACCATACAAATGGAGACCAAAGACAAACAGGGGTGGCAACGCTCATATCCAACAAAACAGACTTTAAGCTAAAACACATCAGAAGAGACAAAGCAGGTCACTTATTATTAATAAAAGGAACAATCCAACAAGAAGATATAATGATAGTAAACATTTATGCCACAAATGTAGATGCACCCACTTTTATAAAACAAACTCTTGAGGACAGCAGGCCTCAAATAGACCCAAATACAATAATATTGGGAGACATCAACAAACCACTCACACCACGAGATCCACCTTCTAGTCAAAAGATGAGTAAAGATTCTTACGACATAAAGAACACTATAAACCAAATGAACCAAATAGACATATACAGAATATTTCAACCAACAGCTGAATACACATTCTTCTCAGCTGCTCACAGAACTTTCTCAAAAATAGACCACATTCTGGGCCACAAAGCAAACACCAGCAAATTCAAAAAATGTAATATAATTCACTGGATCTTCTCAGATAAAAATGGAATGAAAGTAGAAATGAACAACAGGAAGACAAAAAGAAATTACATAAATACATTGAGACTGAATGATACACTCTTGAATGAGGAATGAATCAGAAAAGAAATAAGGGGAGAAATTTTTAAAAATTCCTTCTGTTGATTTCTAGAAGGCAGAAGATAATTAAAATCAGAGCAGAAATCGATGAAATAGAGAACATAAAAAAAACACAAAGAATGAACAAAACAAAAAGCTGGTTCTCTGAAAAGATTAACATGATTGACAAACCATTAGCCAAACTAACCTGCGACGGACCAGCTCAACCGGGAAACTGAGACCGACGGGACAGGGGTCTTGGGATGGTGGGCAAGGAGTCGGCGATGAGTGACAAACAGACACAAACAACTCAAGGAAGTTGTATCTGAGTGTATTTTGTAGAGCTTCAGGCAAGGATTTTATACACAATGATTAAGGAAACAGAATACATAATCAGCTGATCATTGTTTATGCCTACAGTTTATACAATCTTAATGATTTTTAAAAAGTAACAATGCAAAGCAATAAGAGCAAATAAATGTCAGAGCATACGTCTTGTTTGGCATAATGTCATGGGCACGTCAGAGCATACGTCTTGTTTTGTATAATGCTGTGGGCAGCTGCCAAACGCGGTTTTTGCACCTAAACTATTTGATAATGGGAATTGAGGTTATGGCTACAGGGCAAGAGTTTAATGTTTA
>PVJS01046321.1:0-15873 GCA_004027185.1 Glis glis | reverse complement strand
ATGGAATTACTGTCATAAACAAGGTGTATATATGAGATTATGCCAACATCATTCTCAGTGCTACATGTGGGGTGGAGGCGGGGGGGAGGTGGGGGGGAGGGACACCAAGAGCTGTGTGCATGTATGTTAACACCAAACTGATACTCATTGTGATGTGAGACTACAATGCACCAATAAAAACATGAAAAAAAATAAAATGGAAAAAAAATAAAATAAAATAAAAATATCACTTACAAAAAAAAAAAACAAAACAAAAAAAAAAGATGGCCGGCAGGATCCTGGACCACACCAAGCCTTGCAGGACAGGCTCTGTTGGCCATCAGGACAGGGGCTCAGCCACCAGTTTCAGTTTCACTCCCAGGGATTTACACCAGCATCACACTAGGGCTGGTGGGGATTCAGAGGAGTATCAAACATGGTCCTGACCTGAGGGAGTTAGAGCCCGATAGAAATTCTACACTTATTGAGCATCTACTATGCACCAGGCACTATTTCAGAGAGTTCGAGGAGTAGACAGACGGATGGGTCCCAGCTCTCATGAAGTTTACAATCTGCTGAGGGAGACATCCAGTAAATTGCTTAGAATGATTATTTCAGATAGTGATGACCGTTCAGAGGATGGTAATGTGAGAGAGTGATGGGCCAGAGGAAGGGTGGAAAATTCAGATGCATCATGCAGGCTGGGCCTCTCTGAGGAGGGAGATTTGAACAGATAAATGCAAGATGAAAAGATGCCAGCTGCATGGAAAGCCAGAAACAGAGTCCCAAGCAGAAGGACCGGGAGCACAAAGGCTCAGAAGTGGGACTGTGTTGGGTAGAGGAAGAGGAAGAAGATCAGAGTGGTTGGGGAGAGTGAGTGAAGTGGAGAGTTGAGAGATGAGACCAGAGAGGTGCTCGGGTCCAGATCACACAGAGCCCGAATCCCTCAAACAGTTGGGTTTCAAGTGAAGAGAGGTGGGAAGACTTTGGCGGTTTTAGGAGTTGGTGGCATGGTCTGGCTCAAGTGTTTAAGAGGTCTTCCTGACTGCCGGGTGAGGAATGGATTGGAGATCAGTGACTGCAAACAGGCCTTTTATAAGTCAAGCAAAGAGTTGAGACTAACCTCTATGGAATTATTGAAGAATTGTCAAATACTAAGTCCTGGGGTACAACCAAGGCTGTGCTGTCTCCAGCCTGGGTTCTCTCCAGCTCACGTTAGCCCAATGGAGTCCTGTCCTGTTTGAACCAGTGGCCAAATTCTATTTTAATTGACATGTCAGCTGCATCTTGTCAATCAGGCACTTACTTATTTATTTCACATTTACTTACTGAATGCTGAAATGGGACAGGTACTGTGCTGGGTGCTGGGTAGACAGTGACAAGCAGAGTGAGTCTGAGTCTGCCCTCCTGAATCTTCATTTTCATGTATATTTTCTTTTGCTGCTGGAAGAATTAAAAACCCAGGTCTTGCCGCTTAAAGTAGCCACAGATAGGCCATATCAGTATTACCTGGGGATTTGTTAGAAACGCAGAGCCCTGGGCACTGGTCCTAGACCTGCTGCATCAGAATCTGCAACTTAACCTGATCCCTGGGGGATTGGGATGCACTGGCTTAGGACACAGCGTGTGGCACTCCCCTTGTGACAGACGAGCATGCTCGAGTTCCAATCTGTGTTGTTAGGGAATGTGTTATCTCTGACTTCCCAACTATCAGAGATATTTCTAAGGTGCTAACGGCTGTGTAACATTTTTTTAAATTTCCTTTTCTATTTGTATTTGTCATCTGCACACAGGCCTGTTCTTGATTTCATTAGAGCTTCCAAACAGAAGAGGAAATCCATCAGTGTGGTGAATTGAGCAATCCCATGGAATAAACTAAATTCCATTGGATTAGGCAACTAATACTTAAGAGAAGTTTCATTTTCACTCCCTCATGAAAGGGACATTTTAACAAGGCTTGTGCTCGTCATCATTTGACCAAACAGATGAGATGAGCTTTCAGAGCCTCTGGTGGTGACGCTCCTAGACAATCAGTCAGCCTGTCAGTGGAGCCCTACTGCACACTCAGCATGCAGATATTTGGGGATTTAGAAAGAGATTCAATTCTTCACCAGCTTTCTGGTACTAGTCATCTCTGTGCCCTCTGCCTCCCCTGTGCCCTCTACCAGCACCTAAAAAAGATGCTCTGTATGACAGAAAAAAGGAAAGTTGATCAAAAGTATCCAGACTTACCGTGTGTTAGTCAGCATTGTGTCACGATGACCAAAATACCTGACAAGAACAACTCAGAGGAGGGAAGGTTTATTTGGGCTTATGGTTTCAGAGGTTCAGTCCATGGTCGGCTGGCTCCAAGGCAGAAACATCATGGTGGCAGGGCATGGGGGAGGAAAGCTTCTCAGGGCAGCCAGGAAGCAGAGAGGAGGGGAGGGGGGAGAAAAAAGAGAGAGGAAGGACCAAGGATCGGTATTGTCCTCAAGGTCACATACCCCAGTGACCCACCTCCTCTAGCGATGCCCCATCTTGAACCTTACTGCTTGGAGACCAGGCTTCAACACATGAATTTTTGGGGGTACGCCCCTGATCCAAACCATAACATGTAGGCAAACCATAAGGTACCAACAATTAATAATGCCTAAGTTAACTATGCAGAAAGATATGCAGGTATATAGAAAAAAAATGCAGAAACTGGGAGCTTTGCAATCATAAGCATTTTGTGTTTTCCTAAAAATATTTTAACTTATGATTGATTAGGTCCTAGCACTGTAATTAATGTCAGTTGGCTTAATGTTAACAGCACCAGAGCACACCTGGAATTTCTTCTATTAAAACACCTGAAGTAATAAGTCACTGTTTTCTCTCCTGCTTTGGAGCAACTGCTGTCTGCGTTCAAGAGTCTAGCTAAGTTGGAGTGGGGAGGGCTGCGTGAGCGGACACGTGTGTGCATGCACTGTGTGTGGTACATGGAGTAGGCAGACACCCATTGCTCCCTTCTAGTTTCCCTCTCGGCCCACCTACGCCTAACAGCCCTCACCCTCCCATGACCCCCTCCAGTGACGTATTTTTAACCTCCATCAAAAATTCCTTAGTTGGTTCTTTCTGGGCGGGTGCTTGCTGCACAGTGAGTGTTGGCTGTATCCTTCCTCCCTTTGATTTAGAACTGGGGCAGCGACTTCCTGTGTACAGAGTGGATTTCTTCCAACAGCGTTCCCACCTCAGGTGAGTGAGAACATCACCACCCCCTGCAACAAAGGGACTTGCAAAGCAGCAGGCTGGGTGGGAGACCCTGCAGATGTACCCTGGAGCTTCGAGAAGGCCTTACTGACTCTCAAGCAGGGCGGACCTGGAAAGCTGGAGAAGCTGGCCTTCCGCCATGGCTGGGATCCCATGTGGAGGGGCCCAGGTCTCTCCCCCAAATCATACTTCTTGTCTCCTTGTAGTCTAGTGGCAGCCCCAGGCCTCCTTGCCCAGTGAGGCAGGCACAGTCTGGGATGGAATCCACCAGTTTTGTGACCTTGTAGCTAGAACTTTCCTGGGCCACCAGTGTGAGCTGGGCTCCTGTCAGGATGGGCGATAGCCATCAAGCCCATGGAAATAAGCACTGTGGATGGAAATAAGTGCTATGGGGGCTTATGGGACTAAGACAAAATCATGGGCCCTGGTAGAGTTCATACTTTGAAAGGCAGATTTCCCACCCCCCTCCCCAACCATCCTTCTCTTGCCTGTCTCCCCTAGTCCACGAGCTCCGACCAGCAGACATCAAGGTGGTGGCTGCCCTGGGTGACTCAATTACTGTGAGTACTGAGCCCCTGGGAGCCCAGCCAGGCCCCCTGCAGCCGGCTCTTGCTCAGCACTGGCTCTGTGGTCAGCACTGAGTCCCTTAACACAGGAGGGCTGGCTGTGCCAGCACCAAAGCACACACCCTGCCCCTCCACCATCCCTGTCCTCACTCAAACTCCACCTCCTCCACGAGGACCCCCCCGAGAAGGAATCCCTCCTGCCCCACCATGCCCAGGCATTTCATGGATGTTATGGCGCTTGTCTAAAGCACCTGCCTTCATCAGGAGACTCATCTCCATGGACCCAGACCCAAGGAGTGGTAGGTCATACCCTGCCCCATGCCGCTGCCCACTTAAGGACACATTCCTTAGGGGCAGAGGGAGCCCACCTCCCAGCACATAGCACCGTCTCCCTAAATAGCTAACTATTTAACTATTACTGTATGCACAATGCTTCATCTGCAATTCTGAAAGACAAGAAGGACGAGACACAGGGCCCTCTGTCTAGGACAAGAAACGTGCACACTCATAGAGGTGACATACAGGACTTTCAAAATAGAGTGTCGATAGAGTATTTCTGTGGAAACAAAACCACCCCCACGTGTGTATAGATATGTTTTCATGTGGTACGAACATGAGAAAGCTTCAGGAGGGCCCATACCAGGCTGATAACTCTGAATTCACTCTGGTGGGGTGTGGGTGTGGGTGCACGATGAGGAGGGGGTGTGGAATCTGTGGCAGGGGTGAGATTCTTAAGGTAGGAGTAGATTATTCATTTCTTAAAAATCTATTCATAGCCAGGCGTGGTGGCGCATGCTTGTAATCCCAGTACTTAGGAGGCTGAGACTGGAGGATCCGGGTTCGTGGCCACCCTCAGCTACTTAATGAGGCCCTCCTCAACTTAGCAAGACCCTGTTTCAAAATAAAAATAGGGCTGGGGGTGTAGCTCGGAGGTAGAATGCCCCTGGGTTCAATCCCCAGTACCGCAAAAAATAAAAAAAAAAATAAACCTATTCATTGCTTCCCTGGTTATGGTGAACATGTGTTACTTTTAAAATTTTCAATGAGGTGTTTCCTTTTGTCTTTTGTTTAAGACACAGCATATAGAGAAAGCTTTATCGAGGAGGTGGGTACTGATGGACATCTTCGAGGACAAACTGGAGGTTTAAGGGGCTGGAAAGGAGGGTGTTCAGCACTTCAGGGAGGATGGAGTGTGGCCCAAGGCCCTCATGCTTGGGAAACAGTGACAGATGAGTGTGCTCAGACATAAAGGCTTGTGTGGATGGGGAAGGAGGAAGCAAATGAGGGGAAGGAATGCAGACACCAGATTAGTGTCCACATCAGTGACTGAGTTTGGCCTTGACCCTGAGGGTAAGGGAGATGCATTGAAGGATGGGGAGCAGTGCAGAGAGAGAGAGAGATGTGCTCAAAGGAGCAGGTGGCAGCCCTGCTGGTGGGGAGAGAATGGAGACTTGAGATGGTGAGGTCCAGCAGGGGCCAAAGTGCTGTCCATGGCAGGGAAATGAGCGCATCCACCATGAATATAGCAAAGAGAGCAAAAACAAGGGACAGATGCTAGAGAGATTTGGGGGGAAGAGTCCACAGGACTTAGTTGCTGACTGCTGGTAGAGATCTGGGGAGAAGAATGTGACAATTCAGAGCTTGAAGTGGCCTGGAGAAAAGCCAGGGCCATTTTCAGAAGAGCAAAACTGGGTCCTGGCTGCTACCCCAGGCCAGAAGGGCCTCTCCCAGTGCCCTTGGTCTGCACCCCAGTCTAGCAAGCCATCTAGAAGCTTCTCTTTGCTTTCCACAGACAGCCATGGGAGCACAACCAAGCAACTCCAGTGACCTGCTCACTTCCTGGAGGGGGCTCTCCTGGAGGTGAGGATGTTCTTGGCTCGTTCTCTATTGACAGTGCTCCCCAAAGAGGTGTGAGGAGTGTGTTTCCGCCTCACCCGTCCAGGGGCCAGGTCAGATCTCCACAGCCCAGGGCCAAGACCCAAGGAGATTCGGTGCTGCCGGGGGAGTGATGGGATGATGCTCCAGGGACAGAATCTCTGGTTCTGACACATAGATACAACACTTGGAGTACCAGGTCAGGGTAATTTTTAACAATGCTGCTTGATCTTCCCCAGCATTGGCGGAGATGGGACCTTGGAGACCCACACCACGCTACCCAGTAAGTAGCCAGCCTGGAGCAGCACTGCAGACGAGGTTATCTGCAGGGAGGAAAGTCAATAGCACTGGGAAGGCCCGAACCTCCTGCCCCACACCTGGGCCCCGAGACTGCAAGCCCATCTCAGTTCCCAGGGCTCCTACCTCCTCTCATCCATGCTCTCTCTCATTCCTCTTTAAAGACATTCTAAAGAAGTTCAACCCTTCCATCCTTGGATTCTCTACCAGTACCTGGGAGGAGACAGCAGGATTAAATGTAGCAGTGGAAGGGGCCAGAGCTCGGTGAGTAGACATAGGCACAAGAGGGACTGTGGGGGCAAGGCTGAGAGACCAAGGTGGGACACGGGATGGGGCAAGAAAGATGGTGGCTGGGAGCCTGGTCCCAGCTGGGTCATACTAGCTCTGCAGGAGCACTTCCTGCATGCTGGCCCAGTGCTAAACCCTCCGTGTGGATTAACTCATGTACTCTTTACATCTTTGGACATGGGCACTATGATGAGGACGCTGAGGCTTAGAAAGTTTCCTGAATAGCCAAGGTCATTTGGCAAGTTATCAGAAGAGCCAGGACCAGACGCTGCCTGAAGGCAGCTCTGACCTCTGTGTGTTACCATCTCTCCCCAGCAGCAGGAGGAGCACAAGCACGCTGACCCTGGTAGGCATACTCCTGCTGACCCCGCTCCACCACCCGCCCAGCAGAGGCACACTCACACATGCAGGGCGGCTCTCAGCACCAGGAGAAACTCAGTGCTCGACCCTGTGGTCAGCTGCCCTTCCCCTCTTCCCCATCTCGCCTCAGAACCTGGAAAGCCCGTACTCTGACACCAGGGAGTTAGATGTCAGGGCCCCTCGGATAGCCTGGCGGTTGTTTGTTTTCACGGGGATCTCTGCTGTTGACAACAACCTGGATCATTAAAGCTGAAATGCCTGACCGGGTTCATTGATTTTCTGCACAGAGCGTGCTGGGTATTTGCTTTGTAGAAGGATTGCTCTGCTCAGATCACCAGGGAAACCATACTGGCTTCACTCGCTCTGTTTACAGGGAGTGTTCCTTTCAGAAGCAGGAACCAGGTCCTCAGCTCTGCGTGAGCCTCGGAGCCAGGAAGCGTGTCAATTCCTCAACGTCACAGCAGGAAGGACTTATTTTTCTACAAAAACCTGGGCTTTGTGGGGCCTTCATACCAACATCTAATGACTTCTGATTACTATCATCATCATCCTATTATTACTATTCAGCCCAAGTTTCATCAAGCTGGGGTTGGTTCCTGGTTCTGCTGACACTGGAGCCCCTATCTCCTCACTTCCCTTCTCTTACCACTTCATCTATTTACTGCCACTCAGCATTGCTGCCAGACAGGGTTAGTAGCAGGAAAGGTGACTGAGATCTACAGACATTTCTGGTGTCCAGTGTCAGGGGAAAGGACAATGAGTCATTGGCTTAGGTAGGTAAGACTGGGGAATCATCCTATGACTCTCCTCTATCTCCACTCTGTCATTTATCAGCCTGGATAAACATCAGTTCCCCCACACAGAGATAATACCATAGCAGAGCTCCTAACATCATGAGGTCTGGGGTCATAACATCTGTGTCCAAATCCCAGCTCAGAGACTTGCTGTGTGACGTTGGGCAAATGGCTTAGCATCTCTGAGTCTCCGTTTCCTCCATCTATAAATGGGGATAATAATCGTAGAAGGATTGCTCCTTCAACCTCTCAGGGTTGTCACAAGGATTAAATGAGACCAATAATCCTTGGAAAGAATTTAGTAAAGTATGTAGTATATATGCACACATAAAATGTATGCCTTTATCAGGATATTTAGTTTCAAAGTTTTACTGAACAGTTAACTCCCCTTCCATCAATCAGTAAGCATGAATCTAGTCAACAACCTGCATAGGACTGAGCCCCAGGATGGTTACTAAGAGATACAAAAGAATCAAAAGGCGAACTCCCTACTTATAACAAAGAGCTTGCTGTCTTCTCAAAGAGACTAAATAAATAGGAAATGGCTTTTGGGAAAAGATAGTATTGTGTATGGCAACATTATAGACTGAAATAAGTTGATACTTAGTCATAGACTATGGCTACCAGATCAGAAGAGTGTAAGGTGTGAGCTGAGTAGTCTAAAGACAGCTGTCTCCCTGCCTAAGGACGTGCTTGCCCAGGCCTGGGACCTGGCAGAGCAACTAAAACTCAGCAAGGATACCCCGAAATCATTATATGAAGAGTCAACCCCAGCTGTGCGAGCTCCCACAGTGGATTAGGAGCAGAGCTGAAAGCAGGAGCCCTGGGCCCCGGAGGGAAAAGGGAAATGGAGGAGATATGGATAAAGGAGTGCAGAGGGAGGCTCATGCAGACTTGGTCTGGGCCTGAAGGGTTTGAAGAAGGTGGCTAGGAAGAGGGAGGCCATGGATATTCCTCACCTCCCCCAATACCTATGAGAGGGCTTATCACACCCATGAATTCTCTTAGTCACATCTCGAACCTATTAAAAAGTTAGAGACACTTCCTGGACCACCTTTCCCCAGGACAGGCTTTCTCTGCAGCTTTCTGGTGTATCCATCTATAGCAGCGGTGTACAGAATAATGTCCTAGATGTATAAATTCTCCTCGATGAGAAATAAGGGCAGGGATGGCACCATGTGTGCTCAGCTTATCACAGATTTGAAATGACCATCATACATTGATATTGTTTTGATGGCTTCTCCCATAGCTGCTGCCATTGGCTGGATGCATTCTGCTAACCTAACTTCTCGTACACATATCTTTTCAAAGAAGTAAATATAACTGGCACACAATAAGCTGTACTTATTAAAAGTATGCAATGCAGTAAGTCTTGACATATGCATATTCTTGTGGAGCCATCCCCACTATCAAGATACTAAACATGGCCTTCACCTGCCTAAGTTTCCTCGTACCCGTTTGTGATCCCTCCCTTCCTGTTCCTCCCCCTCCCCAGCCCTAGGCAACCACTAACCTGCTTTCTTTCACTGTAGGTTAGTTTGAATTCTTTAGAACTTTATATAAATGGAATCAAAGAGTATGTAGTCTCTTTTTTGCAGTCTGATTTATTTCATCCGGCAAATTTATTTTGAGATTCATCCATGCTTTTGGGTGAAGCGGTCATTCATTCCTTTTTTACTGGTAGGTAGTGTTCCATTAGCATATACATCGCTTATCCAGAATGCCAAGTACCATTGTTTCATATGTGGCAGACGTCTAGGGGATGAAGGGAGAACTAATCCTGTTTGGGGGGTGGGGAGTGAGGGGATGGGAATAACATAGAAATCTAAGTAACCACGGAGAAGAAAAACAAAAAGATTAAAGGAGCAGAGAGCAGGGCTTGGAAGTAAAGGTTAAAGGAGTCATTAAGCCTGAAAAGGAGAAAGCTGAAGGATAATTTAGGGCTGTGACTTTTTTCAAATATACAAAAGGTTATTTTTAAAACAGGCAATCGAAGAAGAAATGAGCAGGCTCCGCTTGCAATAAAAGGCCTGATGCACTAACAGGGAAAATCCCTGGGGGGAGGTCAATGGGATCCCAACCCAAGCGGCCCCACTGAAGGTGGTGGTTGGATGCAAATAATGGGGTGATGGGGTCTGGCTCAACGTGGCCTTTTGAGGTACCTGGAGACTCTCATTAGTAAGAGGCTGAGGTTCTGGAGCGGGGAAAGCCCGTGGCCAGGTTCTGAAGGAATCAGGAAGAATGGTATTCTTCCTGAAGTATCGCTCTTTCTAGACCAAAACCCATGGCTTGAGCCCTTGTCCCTGAGCTACTCTTAGGCCTCCTCCTCTTCCCCCTGCCTAGGGACATGCCCGCCCAGGCCCGGGACCTGGTGAAGCGAATGAAGAACAGCCCGGTGAGTACAGGCCCCTGGGGTACCCCGAAAGACACAAGGTCTCCCTGGCTGGGCTGGGACAGGGCCCTGTGAGTGCACCTCAGTGACTCCTGCTCCCAGCTCGCCTTCAAGGGGAGCCCAGGGGATCTGCCTGGCCCCCAGGCCCCCAGGGCCAGCTGCAGGAGGGCAAGGTGGAGCAGAGAGCTGAGTGTGGCCTGGTGCTCGGCAGCTTCCCCCTTCACCCAAGAGTTGGCTTCCCAGAGCCCTATTATATAAATGCAAGGTACTAAAAATAGGCTTTTCATTCCAATCCTTCCTCCTTCCCGCTCCCCCGGCCCCTCTGAAACTTCTCACTGGCACTTTTTTTTTTTTAATGCTCTGTGTTTATGCCTTGGAATGGAGCTCCTGGCAGGACTCCTATTATGGTGGTAGCTGAGCGGGAAGCCGCTGCTCCCAGGGCCTCCCAGGCCCCTACCCCAGCTCCCCAGCCCTGCCTCTGTGGGGCTCTGGCTCCTCATCGCCCTCCCCAGACTCAGGCCCTAAAAACGCCAGTGCTCTGGCTTTTACTTCTAGCTGCATTTTTTGTGGTCTGTTCCTTCAAACTCCTTAGATCACATTTTGGGGGGCATGTTAATCCACTAGGCCTTTAATGGGCTCAGGGGGGTTGGGACAGGCCCCTCTCTACTTAACCTACGGCAGCTCTCTTACGAGGACTTCAAAGCAGAAGTAGCCCCTCTCCCCTGGGTGAGCTGATGCCCCCACACAGTTCTCTCTGTGGCACCAAGGTGAGGGTGGGGACCCACCTTTACCTTCTCTGTCCTGGTACCAAGAGGATGAACAGCGCTTAGGGAGCTGGCCAGGTGGCATGTTGAGTATCACAGGCATGTGCACCCCAGGCCTAAACTCAGGATCTGTCCCCTCAGGAAATCAACCTGGAGAAAGACTGGAAGCTGGTCACGATCTTCATAGGGGGCAACGACTTGTGTCACTACTGCGAGAATCCGGTAGGTCCCTGACCAACCCCAATGGGGACAGAGAATGAAGTTGCTGACCTCGGTCATTATCCTTGCCCAGGGCCCTGACCCTCCCTCACAAGAGTCACACTTGCCTGGGCTCCCAGGCGCCTGAATCTACCCAGGCAGCCCCCAGTTCACAATAGCAGGTGAGGCTCAGCCTTTTCTACTGCCCAAATGGTCCCCCAGTTCCAGAAGAAGGGTCTAGATGAAGCTGGGCATGGTGGTGCACACCTGTAATCACAGTACTTGGGAGGCTGAGATAGGAGGATCACCAATTCGAAGCCAGCCTCAGCAACTTAGTGAGGCTGTCAGCAACTTAGAGAGACCCTGTTTCCAATTTTTTTAAAAAAAAAAACTTTAAAAATAGGGCTGGAGGTGTAGCTCAGAGATAGAAGCCCCTTGGTTCAATCCCCAGCAGAAAAAGAAAGAAAGAAAGAGAGAGAGAGAGAGAGAGAGAGAGAGAAGAAAGAAAGAAAGAGAGAGAGAGAAGAAAGAAAAAAAGAAAGAAAGAAAGAAAGAAAGAAAGAAAGAAAGAAAGAAAGAAAGGAAGGAAGAAAGAAAGAAATGAGGGAGGGAGGAAGGAGGCAGCCTCTCTTGGGCCCACTTCCACCCTCGGGATCCAGATAGGTGGCTAGCGATTCTGCATCCCATGCCTGCCTGTAGTCCTGCCCTGTTTAAGGAGAAAAACAAAAGACTGTTATACATGGAGTTGGATAAAACTGATAGTGTGGCTTGCTGGCCTCCAGGGCTCTCACGAATTAACCAACCTCAACCCGCTGGCCTGGGAACCGGACCCCATTCCCAGTGTTGTTTCTATGGGGAAACATGTCCAGGCTTACAAACTTTGGGAAGCTGTAACTTTCAAAGTACATCTTGTTCTAAGTTGGGGACATTCTGTATTTTATTTGGCCAGAAAAAGGCAGCTGCCCTGACTCCGAGGTTGTGGTCCAATGTTGGACAGTTATGGGCAGGAGGAGAAGGCATTTTTTGGGTCCTCTTGGCTCATGAAGAGTAACTAGCAAGCACTCAATTATACCCCACCCATTCACCCACCCACCCAGGGAGGAGCTTTTCTAAGCCTCTTCCTCTCCCTTCTCTCCCTCACTGCCCAGGCTGGAGAGGCAGGAGTAATCCAACTGCCTAGTGGTTTACATATTGCTTTGTCCGAACTACAAGGCTACCTGGAAACCAGAGGTGGCCCACGGTTACCTGTGGACACTTGGAATGGGGAAATGCCCTCTGCAGCCCCAGAACGTCTGTCCCTCTTGCAAATAGTCAGGTCTATACTCCTGAGAGCAGGTTTTTGTGAAAAGGGCTTGAAGGCCACTCCCAGGTCACTCAGGCCAAGTTTGAGGGAGGGAGGGGCACACTCTTGGATCTGTGGACAGATTCTCATGTGTGATCAGGTATCCACGGGGCACTTGTCCAGCAGTGGGCTGGAACTGAGCATGCAGCCCTCAGCTGGCTATAGCTCTGTGTCTTAAGAAACAGGCTGCCTGAGCTCCTGCCTCTCGCCTGAGTGCCTGGGGCAGCCTCCCGGCCTCACCTCCTGCAGACTGGCATTCATCCATACTGGGCATGAGAGTGTCAGGTATCACCCACCCTCTGGTATCAGTCTCCCTTCTGGTACCTTCTAAGGTGCCCAGAGCTATATCCAAAATTATGACCATCTTCCTCATATTATGAAGCAAAGCCCCAAAAGTCAGTCAACAAGCAATTACTGAGCCCCTACTATATACCCCATACACATTACTCAGGGCACTGTGGGTCATCTCTAAATCAGCCTCCAGGCAGGGAGCTGGGTCAGAGGAGGAGCACCTTAGGCTGAGTCACAGGCATAGAAGTTAGAGGGATGCAGGAGCACAGAGGGTTCCAGGCAGTGGGTCCCACCTGGGCCAAAGCCTGGAGAAGAGAGAGAGTGGTCATCAGAGGTCCTGTCAGTGGCTGGAGAAGGCTGAGATCAGGTGCCAGGTGGGACTGTTAATAGATGAGGCTGGGAGGGGGCGGACCCGGCCCAGCACTGCCAGGCTCTGCCTTTGGGTTTGAGACCATGTGGGGCAGGAGGGAATTATGCCTGGTGTCTAGCAGGGGCCAAGAACTTCTTATAGGGGGCTCTGGGTCATCCAGCAGCAGGTCTGGTCAGGACAACCAAGTCATCCACTCAGCCCTGCAGCCCTCCTGTGCTCTGTCTCCTCTCAGAGTAGGATGCAGCGCTGAAGAGCCCCCCCTTTCTCCACAGGAGGACCTCTCAGCTGAGGAGTACGTTCAGCACATCCAGCAGGCCCTGGACATCCTCTATGAGGAGGTAGGAATGAGTAGCAGCTGGTTCCTGGGTCCTGCCCGCCACCCACCTGCGTGCTACCTCGCTGGAGGCGGGGCTTCCCTCCCTGGTGCATCTGAGCAAGTTGTGTTCAATGGGATGTACTCTGAGCAGAGACCCACCATGAGTGGCCACCCGACGGTATGGGAGGGCAGCAGCGCCAGCTTCTCCACAGAAGAAATATTGCCTGGCTCAGAGACTGGATGGTGTAGGAGCAAAGAACCTGCCCCTGGAGCCAGCGGGCCTGGGCTTAAGCCGGGCACTGCAGTTTACTAGCAATGGGACTTTTGGTCTCAGAATCTAGATGGATAAAGGGAGACATTACAGAAGATTCCGTGAGAGCAAACAAGTCTCACTCCTTCTCTGGGCCTCAGTTTCTTCTGTGGTAAAATTGGGAGGGTAAAGTTGGATTGAGGACGATCTCCCAGCGGCTAGAGATGTGGCTCAGTGCTAGAGAATTTCTCTAGCATGTGCAGAGCCCTGGGTTTGATCCCCAGCACTGCAAAAACAACTTAAAGGCCATCCCCCAGGCTCCTAATGGCAGCAGCCTGTGTCCTCTCCCCACGACTGTCTGGAGACCTCTGAATCCCACCCCTCTGCTACCCGCAGCTCCCAAGGGCTTTCATCAATGTGGTGGAGATCATGGAGCTGACCGGCCTGCACCAAAGCCAAGGCGGGAAATGTGCCATGCCACTGGCAGTTCAGTAAGTGAACAGGTCACAGTCCCAGCACAAGGGGTGCCTGGGGAGAGCTGGGCTCGCAGCCTGGGAGGAGGGCAGTGCAGGTGGAGGCAGGCAGGGCAGATGGGAGCCATTAGCCAGGGGCTTAGAAAATCATTTGGAAGTATCTCTACCTTACCAAATGCCTACTGTATGTGAGTCCCTTCATTTCCCTGCACCCCAGTTTGCTTTTCTGTAAAGTGAGAGAGACCAAATGACCCTTAAAGCTCCCTGCTGAGAGGCAGCACAGGACAGTGAGCTTCCAGGACAGCGACATCTGTCCTCAAATCCTGGCTCTGCCACTGAGAAGCCACGCCATCCAACAGACCCCATAACCTCTCTGGGCCTCTCCTCCCCGTCTATAAAACAGGGGTAACACCTTCCTTGCAAGGTCGATGTGATGTTGTCATCTTTGTCTGGGAGGAAAGACCTGTAATTAGGCCAGACTTGCAAGAAATAACAAATCTTATTCCATCCTTGAAAGCTGGGTGTGGAGGCAAGGTCCTGAAGTACAAGGCAAAATTTTTCTTTGGGGGCTGAAATTCCTCAAAGATCAGCAGGACCCTGACAGGAGGGTTTGGTCTCCTGAGGCCAGAGGGGCCTCCTGAGTGCGTGTGCCCATTGCAGTGATTCTGGGGAGGTGATTCTGCAGAGATTGGCTGTGAAGGCGGCCAGCTGCTTCCCATTCTTGTAGGAACCAGGCCCCCCAGGTGGAGTGGCCATTGGTGGGAGGGGGTTCCGAATGGCTCCTCCAATTCTGCTGGAATAATTCCCCTGGCATTAGGGGCTCACACCTCCAACTGCAAGCCTTGTCAAGAGGAGGTTCAAGCGGGTTGGCCCTCCCCGGGGTCTCAGTAGTTTTCCCACACTGGAGTCCTGAAGAAGAGACCTAAGACCTCAGAGGTAGAGCCAAGGGGGCCCCGGGGGCAGGAGGAATGACTGTTCCCACAGCAGAGCTGCCATGGCGGTGTTCCCAAAACTCTAGCCCCTCCCTACCCAGTCCTCTGCAGAAACCCCAGGGGCCAGAGGCTTGGGAAGGAGTCTCCAAGAGGCAAAGAGAATGGGCACCAGGAGACCTGGCATTAGGGACCCTCCTCCAACTTGAAACAAGTGGCTCTGGACCTCATGGCCCGAGTTATGGTTCTATGAGCTGAGTCCAAGAGTCAACAAGCTTACAATGCACTAATAAATGAACATAAAAAGTTAAAAAAAAATAAAGAAACCTTTGTCAACTTCAAAAAAAAAAAAAGAGTCAACAAGCGCGTGTTCTGGGGGCACTTGTGTGTCATCCCCACCCCGTGTGAGGCAGCATGGGCTGCAGGTCCCTGTGGGTAGCAGCCGCCTCCCAGGAGACAGCCAGGCAGCCCCCAGGGAGCCCCAGCACAGGAGTCTGTGTCTCACAGGAGCAACTGCAGCTGCCTCCAACACTCTCAAAACTCCCTGGCGATGCAAGAACTGAAGAAAGTGAACTGGGACTTGCAGGTGAGCCCCGCAGCCCTCCCGCTCTGCCCCAGGAGGGAGCTCCCCCATGTCCCCCAAGCAAGCAGGCAGAAATCATGGGTTCAGCAGGCAGCAAGCTACTCCATAAAAGGCAGATTGCATCCCCCCAAATATTTATCCAGGCAAATTGAACACCAAGGCCAGGGGGTGGGGAGTTGGGAGAGGTCCCAAAGTGGAAGCTGGGAGAATCCCCACCTCCCCTGCCAGGGTCAGCCCTGCACACATGAACACCACTTGGCCTCCAGGGTTGACCCATAGGGTGGGGTCCATCCTCAACACAGAACCTGCATTATGGGCCACACCTCTACCCAGAGGAGGAAGATGGGAGTCACTGCACCCACCTCCCATCTCTCCACTCCCCTCCGCCCTCCTCAAGAACATAAGGCTCAGCCCCCAACCCTCTTACCTCCACCCCCAATTCCTCCCTCACCTGCTCCTGTCTGCACCCCAACACATTCCTGCCCCTGTCCATCTCTACTCCTGTTGTTCCCTCTCTGAACACACTGGCCTGAGCCTTTTTTTTTTTTTTTTTTTTTTTTTTTTTTTTTTTTTTT
>PVJS01046320.1:0-15873 GCA_004027185.1 Glis glis | reverse complement strand
TCTCCTTGTTTAGTTGCCTACCTGGTGTAGTTCATCTCTCCTGTGGTTCTGAAAATTGCTTGTTTTCCCTTCTTTTTGATTTATTTCTTTTAGGATTTTCTCCAGTGTTGGCTTGGTCCTCATGAATTCTTTAAGTGTTTGTTTATCATGGAACATTTTTATTTCTCCATCAATTTTAAATGATAGCTTTGCTGGATATTTCAGTCTTGGTTGGAAGTTGTTTTCTTCAAGAGTCCAGAGTACTCCATACTAATCCCGCCTGGCATTCCTGACTTGGGTTGAGAAGTCTGGGGTAATTTTTATTGTTTTTCCCCTGTATGTCACCCTTTCTTTTGCTCTTGCTGCTTTTAAAATTCTTTCTTTGGCCTCTACATTAGACATTTTAATTATTACATGGCATGGTGAGGTCCTTCTTTGGTCCTGTCTTGACGGTGTTCTATATGCCTCCTGTATGTGAATGTACAAGTCCTTTTCTAGATTCGGAAAGTTCTCTGAGATTATTTCTTTAAAGAGGTTTTTTATATTCTTAGTCTGTGTTTCTAATCCTTCCTCAATGCCTTTTATCCTTAGATTAGGACGTCTTGCATTGTCTTGTATTTCTTGGATGGCCAGGGTGTGTTGTTGTAATATCTTCTGTATATCGTTGACTGTGTTTTCAGTTTTGAATGAACTGTCTTCCAGGAGTGATACCCTGTTTTTCATGTGGTCGAGCCTACTAGAGTTGGTTTCCATTGCAGTCTTTAATTCGTTTATTGCCTCTTTCATTTCGTTCAGTGTTTCTTTCTGATTCTTTCTTAGAGCCTCAACTTTTTCCTTCATCTCCTCTACACTTTATTTGAGGCCTTTCATCATTCTGAAGATCAAAATTCTGAATTCTCCGTCTTGCATTTCCTGTAGGTCAGTATCAGTAAACTCACTTGATGCATTGTGAGTATTTCTTGTATCTTCACTGTTCCTCATTCTCGTGTTTTCGATGTTTTCAATTTTGTGTTTCTGTTGCCTCTGCATCATCTTCCTTTCTATGTATAAGACCTCTTGTTGGTCCCTGTAGACCCAATTGGGTTAGTACGCTGCAGGTTGTGGTTCCCTCTTGTCTTATTGACCAGGGTGCGGTGTGTGTATGTGGGGGGGCACACAGGGTCCGGAGCTCGGGTGTTGGCACGTGAGGCGCACTTCAAGGCGAGGTGTTGGATGTGGGCTCCGAGGAGCGGGTGACGGTGCCGGAAGATACCCGGTCTCCGAGGCACAGGTGCACACATGCTCCGGGTCTCGGGGTCGTCGCTGGAGGTTGCTCGGGCTCTGATGTGCAGTGCTGCGTATCTCGCACAGGCCCTGGGGGGTGCGAGCTCTAGGTATCAGGTGGTAGTGTCTGAGGGGGGACAGGCGCTGAGGCACTATGTTAAGGATCACACACGGGCCCTTGTGAGGTGCTTGGGCTCTTGGAATTCGGTGGTGGTGCAGGTGTGTGCCCTGACTCTAAGGCCATGTGGAGGGTCGTGCGGGTCTTAAGTGGCGGCGTCAGAGGGTATCCGGGCTCTGAGGTGCAGCCCAGGGGCTCCTGGGTTGCACAGTACAGCACAGCTGGCTTGGGCTGGGTGCAGCTGTTTGCCCTGGTCGTGCTGGATGGCGTGGCTGTTCGCCTGTGTCGCACTGGTTCACGTGTCTGACTGCCTGGGTTGCACAGGAATGTGCAGCTGGCCTAGACTGGGCGCAGCTAGCTGCCCTGGTCACGCGTGAAGGCAGGGGGTGGAGGCTGTCCTGGTCTCACGTGGGATGGAGCTGCTGGCCGCTTGGTTGTGTGGGTCGGCGCAGCTTGTGTAGGCCAATCACGGGGTCGCGGGGCGTGGTGTCGCGGGGCCACTGGGGCGCAAGCCGCGGGGGGCGGGCCGTGGGCCGCTTGGGTCTCGGCTAGGGGCATGGAGCCACAGGGCACAGGGTGCGGGGCCACTGGGTGCCCAGTCCTTGGCTGGGAGCGTGTGGCCATAGGGTGCCCGGTTCTCCCTGGTAGCACGAGGTGATGTGGCTGGTTGTTGGGGCCAGCGTGTTTGGCCACCCGTGTGGCAGAGATGGTGCTGGCCTAGGCAGGTGCAGGGGGCAGGGCCGCTCGATTGTGCAGGATGGCACGGCTTTTGTTGGCGGGTTGCAGGGCCGCGGGTCTCGGGGCCGCGGGACCCGAGCCGAGAGGGCAGGAGCCGATGGTGTACAAGCCGTGGGTGCACGGGCCATGGGCTACCCTTGTCTGGGCTGGGGGTGTGGGGCTGCAGGGAACGGGGTGCGGGGGTGTGGGGCCGCGGGGCACACGGGTCTTGGCTAGGGGCATGAGCCCCGCCGCACGGGATGATGTGGCTGGTTACCTGGGCCAGCGTGTCTGGCCACCCGCCTGTGTGGCAGAAGCGCTGCTGGCCTAGGCGGGCGCAGTGGGCGGGGCTGCCCCGGTCTCGCGTGGTAGGGCATAGCTGGCTACCCAGTTGTGCAGGGTGGCGGGAAACGGGGAGCGGAGCACGGTGCAGTGCGTGGGGTGCGGGGCACAGGTCGCTTGGCGCGGAGGCTTCCCCGATCTTGGCTGACATGGGTCTCTGATCCAGGGTGCTGGGGATCACGCGGAGTCGTAGCTCGGTCGAGGTGGAGGTGCTCGGTCAGGGCAGGAGCCCATGATCTGCTGCTGTGATGGCCCCACCACTCTTGGAATTCTATTCCGGTTTCTCCTTCAGATCTGTCTGTGGCGCCGGGGGCTGTTAGCCCCGGCTGTAGGGACCGGGGAATGATGGCTGCTTAACGATCCTGCTGTCTGCCGTCTTGGGATTGCAGTTTTCTGAGGAATCTGGAGCTGGTAGACTCTGTCTGCGTATTCGTACTTGGGTTACTGGATTTTGGGTTTTGCATCTTCTGTGTCTGTGCGATGTTGTTTATTTCTGAGTCCCTGAGGTGATTCTGAGACAGTTTTGAGACAGGCTTGTTCAGGGGCTCCTATTCCATCGCCATCTTGCTGCTTCCAGGATTCAGATTTTAATTATACATAATCTGTCACAAGACACTTGCATCCACCTCATATACATGCAAAATATTTACCTATACAAGCCACCTCTTTCTAACTTATTGCAATAATTTCCCCAGCTACTTATTAAATCTACATACCAAAAGGCTTACAAAATAAAAGACTGAGAAATAATAAGATATACTTTGGATAAATCTTTTGCTATAGTAGAATCTAAAACAATTTTTTTGATGTCTGAGGACACAGTCAATATAAATAATATGACTTATTCAGTGGAAACAGAGTATATAGAAATTAAATGCACTATAAATTTAATTTAAAAATTTAGATTTTTAATTTGAAAAGAGCAAACCTAAGAATAATAGGCATAGAAGAGGGAATAGAAGCTGAAACCAAAGGAATCAATAATCTTTCCAGAGAAGTAATATTAGAAAATTTCCCAAACATAGAAAAGGAGGTCGACACTCCGGTACAAGAAACATATAGAACCCTCAATAGACAAGATCAGAGACACACCACATAATATTCAAATTGACTAACATAGAGGCCAAGGAGAGAATCTTAAAGGCAACAAGAGTAAAAGACCAAGTAACATTCAGAGGCAAACCAATAAGATTCACTTCTGACCTTCCAAACCACGTCATGAAAGCCCAGAGGGTCTGGAGCAACATATTCCAAACTCTGGAAGAAAACAAGTTGCACCCAAGATTTACCTACCCAGCAAAGATATCTATCAAATTGGATGGGGAAATTAAAACCTTCCATGACAAATAGACGCTGAAAGAATTTATGTCTGCCAAACCAGCATTAGAGAAAATACTCAAAGACATTAACTATAAGGAAGAGATAATAAATAAACACCAGAACCAAAGAAACAATAATTTCCATCAAACAGCCAACTAAGAAAAGAAAAAAAAACATTACCTGAAACAGAAGTTAAAACTCAATATGTTAGGAATTAAGAATCATCTCTCAACCATGCTGAATATAAATGGACTCAGTTCCCCCAATCAAAAGACATAAGGTGGCAAAATGGATTGAAAAATCTTAATCCATCTATATGCTCCTTACAAGAAACACACCTTACAAGTAAAGACACTCACGAACTAAAGGTAAAAGGCTGTAGCAAGGTAATCCATGCTAGTGGAACATGAAGACAAGCAGGAATAGCAACTATGATATCAGACAAATTAGACTTCAAGCCTAAACTTATCAGGAGGGACAAAGAAGGTCATTTTTTACCAGTAAAAGGAACAATCCAGCAAGAAGATAAAACGATAGTCAACATTTATGCCCCCAATATAGATTTGACCACTTTCATAAAACAAATTTTTTGTGACATTAAGTCACACATAGATCCTAATATGATAATATTGGGAGACTTCAACTCTCCTCTTGTACCACTCAATCGATTTTCAAGACAAAAGGTCAGTAAAGATGCCTCAGACCTAAGGAAGACCATAGGCCAAATAGACCTACTAGACACATACAGAATATTCCACCCAAGTACACCTGAATTCACATTTTTTTCAGCTGCTCATGGAAGCTTCTCTAAAATAGACCATATCCTAGGCCACAAAGCAAGTACTAATAAATTCAAGAAATGTGACATAATCTCCTCTATTTTCAGATCATAATGGAATGAAACTAGAAATCAAGTGTAAGATGACACAGAGAAATCTCATAAACACATGGAAACTGAACACCATACTGCTGAATGAAGAATGGGTCATAGAGGAAATAAGGGGAGAAATTAAGAAATTCCTAGAAACAAATGAAAATAGGGAAACAATGTATCAAAATCTCTGGGACACTTTGAAAGGAATATTAAGAGGAAAATTCATAGCACTGAGTGCCCACATAAGAAGAACAAAAATATCACCAAATAACCTGACACACCTCAAAGCCCTTGAAAAGCAGGAACAGTCTAATCCCAAAGCCAGTAGAAGACGGGAAATTATTAAAATTAGAGCAGAAATCAATGAAGTAGAGAATAAGAAAACACAAAAAATCAACAAAACCAAAAGCTGGTTTCTCAAAAAAATAAACAAGATAAGCCATTAGCCAATATAACCAAAAGAGACTATCAATGCAAATTACTAAAAAAGGAGATATTACCATGGACAGTGTGGAAATCCAGAGGATTATCAGAAACTACTTTGAAAAGATATACTCAAACAAAATGGAAAACCTGGAAGAAATTGACAAATTTCTAGACACATACAACCTTCCCAAATTGAATTAAGAAGATATAGAAAAATTAAACCAACCAATAACAAAGATATTGAAGTAGCAATAATGAGCTTACCATCAAAGAAAAGCCCAGGACCAGATGGTTTCCCAGGTGAATTTTATAAAACCTTTATAGAAGAGCTAATCCCAATATTCCTCACTTTATTCCATGAAATAGAAAGAAACGGGACTCTCCCAAATACATTCTACGAAGCCAATATCACATTAATACCAAAACCAAATAAAGACAGCTCAAGGAAAGAAAGCTACAGGCCCATATCATTGATAAACTTAGACACAAAACTGCTAAACAAAACACTAGCAACATGCATTCAAAACCACATCAAGAAAATTATACACCATGACCAAGTCGGGTTTATTCCAGGGATGTAAGGCTGGTTCAACATATGTAAAATATTCCATGTAATCCACCACATAAACAGAACTAAAGACAAAAATCACATGATTATTTCAATAGATGCTGAAAAAGCATTTGACAAAATCCAGTACCCATTCATGATAAAAACACTGCAGAGAATTGGAATAGAAGGAACATACCTCAACATCATAAAGGCGATATACAATAGGCCCACAGTCAACATCATACTGAATGGGGAAAAACTTTGAGAGTTCCCCTTAAAAACAGGAAGAAGACAAGGATGTCCACTGTCACCACTCCTTTTCAATATAGTACTTGAGACTCTAGCCAGAGCAATAAGGCAAGAGAAGGAAATAAAAGGAGTACAAATAGGAAAAGAGGAACTGAAACTATCTCTATTTGCAGATGACATGATATTATACTTAGAAGATCCAACAAATTCAACCAAAAGGCTTATAGAACTGATCAACAAATTCAGCAAAGTGTCAGAATACAAAATCAATCAAAAAAATCAGAAGCTTTTCTTTATGCCAACCATAAATTCACTGAAAAAGAAATCTAGAAAACATTTCCACTCACGATATCCCCCCAAACATTAAAATACTTGGGAATAAACCTAACCAAGGAGGTAAAAAACCTCTACAAGGAAAATTATAAAACATTGAAAAAAGAAATTGAAGGTCTTAGAAGATGGAAAGATCTCTCATGCTCTTGGGTAGGCAGAATAAATATCAAAATGGCCATTCTTCCAAAAGTGATTGACAGATTCAATGCAATACCCATTAATTACCAAAGTCATTCTTCACTGACAGAAAAATCTGTCCTTAAATTCATTTGGAACAACAAAAAACCCAGAATAGCCAAAGTAGTTCTCAGCAACAAGAACAATGCAGGAGGCATCACAATACCTGACTTCAAACTATACTACAAAGCCATAGTAATAAAAACAGCATGGTACTGGCACAAAAGCAGACACATAGACCAATGGAGCAGAATAGAAGACTCCAAAACAAATCCACACACCTACGGCCAATTGATTTTTGACAAAGGGGCTAAAAACATCCACTGGAGAAAAGATAGCCTCTTCAACAAATGGTGCTGGCAAAACTGTCTAACCATATGCAGAAAAATAGAAATAAACTCCACTTTCTCACCTTGTACAAGAGTCAATTCAAGATGGATCCAAGACCTAGAAATCAGACCAGAGACCTTGCAGCTACTTGAAGAGGGCATAGGTCTAACACTTCAACACATAGGCACAGGTAAAGACTTCCTCAACAAGACCCCCAAAGGCACAGGAAATTAAAATAAGGATCAATACATGGGATTGCATTAAATTGAAGAGCTTTTGTGCAGTAAAGGAAAAAAATCAAGAACCTCAACAGAGAGCCAACAGAATGGGAGATTTTTGCCAGCTCCTCCTCCAATAGGGGACTAATATCTAGAATATACAAAACCACCACTAAAAAACAAATAACCCAATCAAAAAATGGGCAAGTGAACTAAATAGACACTTCACAGAAGAAATACAAATGGCCAATAAATGTATGAAAAAATGTTCAACATTATTAGCAATCAGAGAGATGCAAATCAAAACTACCCTGAGATTTCACCTAACCCCAATTAGAATGGCAATCATTAAAAACACAAACAACAACAAATGCTGGTGAGGATGTGGAGAAGTAGGAACTCTAATACACTGTTGGTGGGATTGCAAATTAGTGCAACCACTTTAGAAAACAGTGTGGAGGATCCTCAGAAGAATGGGAATGAACCTACCATATAACCCAGCAATACCACTTTTAGGCATCTACCCAAAAGAACTGAAACCAAACTATCAGACTAATGCATGTGTATCTATGTTTATAGCTGCACAATTCACAATTGCCAAACTTTGGAACCAGCCAAGGTGTCCATCAACAGATGAATGGATTATAAGACTATGGGATATGTACACAATGGAATTTTACGCAGCCATAAAGAAGAACAAAATTACATCATTTGCAGGGAAATGGAGGGCACTGGAGAACATTATGCTAAGTGAGATTAGTCAGTCACAAAGAATGAAAAGTCAGATGTTCTCCCTAATATGTGGAAGCTAGGGAGAATGGGACTTAGAAGGGACTCCAGACAAAGGAGGAGAAAACTTTAGATGAGCAAAGAAGGTGACCTAACTGAGGGAGATGGGAGGGGGGAAGAGGGAAATACACTGATGCACATGATGTATATAAAGAAACTTATCAGAATCAATCACTATGCTGAACACAGGAAGGAGGGTAGGGGGAGGGAATAGGGTACGATTTGAGGGAGGGCTAAATGAGCAATGTGTGCATGCATGCTTCTGCTACCCTGACAATTATCAAAATGTATAATTGCAATGCACCAATAAATGAATATATTAAAAATTAAAAAAATTATATATTTAATACCTTCATCTGTACTGAGAATATTTTTTAAATTGACTTTTTATTATCATGTGTTAATGGTATATGTTAATGGGGCACAGTGTGTATTTCAACACATGTATACAGTATGCACTTATAAGATCAGGGTAATTAGCATTTTCCTCTCTCTACCATTTCTTTATGTTTTTACCTTTGCGCTCATTTCTTCTAGATTTTCATAAAATATGTAATAGTTTATTGAAAACTATAGTCATCCCGTTAGGCTGTAACACCAGAACTTATTTGTTCTATCTGTGTTTGGGGGCCTTTTATTTTTTTCTGTACTGGGAATTGAACTCAGGGGCATTCTACCTCTTAGCTACATCCCCAACCCTATTTTTTATTCTTTATTTTGAAACAGGGTCTCACTAAGTTGCAGAGGGCCTCACTAAGTAGCTGAGGCTGGCCCCGAACCTGCGATCCTCCTGTGTCAGCCTCTCAAGTACTGGGATTACAAGCGTTCCCCACCATGCCTGGCTTTTTAATTTTTATAAAAATTATATGTTAAATTTATAGTGTGTTTTTATAAAAGTGGGAAATTAACTTTTGTTAAAATACTTCCTAAGATCCCAAGTGTAGATTTATTATTGCTGCTTTATTTGTATTTTTAATGACAATTAATGCCTTTATATGGGCATAGTTTTATAAGGCAAATTTCCATACTAGTGAATCATTACCTAATATATTGTGCTTATGTGACAATTGTACCTGATAAAAATATGATAATATAGGGAGAAGAAAAGGATAATAAAATCATATTTTAATTTACTTAAATCAAAATATCATTTAATTTTTACACATTAACCCACCAAGAATTAAAATGTTATTATTAACTTACATATAAATGTTGTTTATAAATATGCAAATATTTTCAATCTTACTATAGGAAAAATTTGAATCTATATGTGTATCCACATCTATCCTCAGATTTAGGAAGTTTTGGACCATTATTTCTCCAAATATTATTTCTGCCCTTTTTTCTCTTTCTTTTCCTTAAAGTTTTATGCATATATTGATACTTGAAAGTGTATCATAGGTCTCTAAGTGTATCATAGGTCTATTTATTTACTTTTGTTAAAATTTTAAGTTTTTATTTGACAAAAATTATATGTATTTATGGTGTAAAATGTGATGTTTTTAAATATGTGTACATTATGGAAAGGTTAAATAAAACTAATTAACATATACATTATCACACTTTCTTGCCATTTTTGTGGTGAGAACACTTAACACCTTTCTTAGAAATTTTCAAGTAAACAATAGATTCTTAATAATTATAGTCACCATGAAGTACAATAGATCTCTTCAACTTATTCCTCTAATTGATATTCTGTGTCCTTTGGACAAGATCTCCCCAGCCCCCACTCACCACCCCATAGAACTTCCATTACTATGTTAAATGCTATTTGGTACTTCTATGAGTTCAACATTTTTTCATTTCACATATAAGTGAGATTAGGCAATATTTATCTTTCTATGCATGACTTAATTTGCTTTACATAATGTCCTCCAGGCTCATCTGTATTGTCATGGATGACAGGGTTTTTTTTCTTTTATAGCTGTAAGCATTCCATGTGTACACATATCAAAATGTCTTTGTCAGTTCATCTGTTGAAGGATATGGATTTCACATCTTGCCTATAGTAAATAACGCTGCAATGAACATGGCAGTGCACATATCTCTTAGCCAGGCTGAGTTCATATTCTTGCTATTTTCTCACTAGGATTGATGGATCATATGTTAGTTCTGTTTTAAATTTATGAGGAGCCTCCTTACTCTTTCCAATAATCACTAGACACTAATTTACATTCCCACCAACAGTGTACAAGGGTATGCTTTTCTCTGCATCTTCTCCAAATTTATTACCTTTTGTCTTATTGACGATAGTCATTTTTTATATTTATTGGTGCATTGTAATCATACATCTTGATGAGGTACAAGATGATAGTCATTCTAACTGGTGATAGATCTTCAACATTTTAATTTGCATTTCCCTGATGATTAGTGTCATTGAGCATCTTTTCATATACCTCTTGGCCATTTCTTTGTCTTCTTTTGATGTCTCTTTAGGCCCTTTGCCTATTTTTTCATTGAATTATTTCTTTTCTTACTATTGAATTGAGTTTCTTATATATTTTGGACATTAATCCCTTCCAGACATGTATTTTGCAATCATTTTCTCTTATTCATTCAGTTGATTGTTTCCTTTGCTATATAAAACTTGAGTTTGACAAAATCCCATTTGTCTATTTCTGCTTCTTTTGCCTGTGCAACAAAATATCTATATTCAAAATATCATTGTCTAGACCAATGTCCTGAAGCTTTTCCACTGTTTTCTTCTACTCGTTACACAGTGTCAGATCTTATGTCTAAGTTTTTAATCCATTTTGCTTTCTTGGCTTCTTTATAAAATAATTTACTTTGGGTCTATAGGAATACTACTAATTTTTGTATGAGTTTGTATTCTGCTACTTTGCTGAATTCATCTATAGTTCTAATAGTTTTCTGGTAGAATTGTTAACGCATTTTTATGGCTTTTTTCACCTTCTCTTACAGTCTTCCACTTTGGTTAAGTGGTTTTCGCTAGTATTGTGTTTTGATTCCTTGCTTATTATTTTTGGTGTGTCCACTATAGATTTTTATTTCATGGTTACCAAGAGACTTACAAAAAATCCTTTGATTATGAATTATTTTGAAAAAATAACAACTTAGCATGGCCATGAAGATAGAAAATAAAACAAAAGAAAAAGAAAAACCATACTAATACAAACTATACTTGCAATCCTTTCCTCCTGCATTTTGAATTTTAATGTTTCATTTTACCTCTTTCTATATTGTATATCTCTAAACATATTGATATAGTTATTATTATTAATTGTTTTATACTTATTTGTGATACTAAAGATATAAATTATTTACATACCATGTTTAAAATATTTGAGCATTGTAAATGTACTTTTGTACTTTCTTTTACTTCAAGTAAGGTGAGTTTTATGCCTTCCCGTTTCATTTTCTTGCTCATCAACATCTTTCTTTCAGTTTGAAGAACTTTATTAGCATTTCTTAATGAACAAGTCATGAATTTCTTTCATTTTGAACTTTCTTCGTATTTTTGGGGGGTTCTGGGGATGAAACCCAGGGACATTTCACCTCTGAGCTACACCCCCAGCCCTATTTCTATTCTTTATTTTGAAACAGGGTCTCACTAATTTGAGGAGAGCCTCACTAAGTAGCTGAGGCTGGCCGTGAACCTGAGATCCTCCTGTCTCAGCCTCCGAAGTACTGAGATCACAAGCGTGTGCCACTATGCCCGGCTCTTTCTTAGCATTCCTTAATGAAAAGGTCTAGCAGTAATAAATTCTCTGTTTTTGTTTGTATGAGAACGTCTTCATCTCTCATTGCAAAGGATATCTTTGCTGGGTAAAATAGTCTTTACTGACAGGTTTATTTTTCCTTCAGGGCAGTGAAAATCTCACCCTACTTTTTTATGACTTTATTAAATATCAGATGAGAAATTTGCTGTCAGGTGAATTGGAAGATACCTAAGTAATATGCAGTATTTTTGTTTGTTTTTATTAAGTTTACTTAAAACTGTTATTATTAAGTTTACTTAAAACTGATATTTTGAATTCTGTGCTCAAGGGTTCAGAATATTGGTTGTTATGAGATCAATTCCTAGCAACTTATTTTGTTTATTAGGTGAAGTCACGGTTTCCTGAAAGTTCTTAATACTGGTTGACATGCAACATCATCTGTGCATTGGAAGACCTGATATTTGTTCCAGACTTTGTAATCTGGCTTTGTGACTGTGTTTCGGGATATCCTATGCAGGCTGCTTATTTTCTGAGCCTACAGTCGCTTTGATTACTTCAGCACTAGCTGGTGCCCTAAGTCCAGTTTTACCATGAATCCACAGTTAAAGTATTGTCACCATTTCAGCACTGGACTTAATTACCTCTTCCTCTTCCAAGTGGTCTCTTCCATGCTGCTTTGCTTGGAGTTGGGAGAGGGATGAGACAGGTGACTCTCTCCTTCTCGCCTTCTTCAATGTCTCTTTTTCTTATTATTAATCTAAAACAAGGTATTATGTTCTCTCTGGTTTCCTTAGCGCTTGTGAAGGTCCTTTGTCCTGTGAATAGCTGTTAAATTGATGTTTCTGTGGTGAGATGGTTGTTGTAGGGTCTTCATCAGCCACCATCTTTGCCCTGTGTGGCTTCACTTGTCCTATTCTCCAGCCCTGTAGTAGCCTTAAAAGCTAGCAGACTACAAATCATGGTATTTGAGAACAACTTTAGCTTAAAAGCCAATGACGTGAGCAAACTGTGTTAGGATCTTCCTAAGATACCCTACCCAAGAGAAATGTCACTATTTCTTCTACCTAGCATCTCGCTAGAAAAACTCCACTTAGACCCTGGCGGCCCCTGCGCCAGGTACCGGACCTCGGCGTCCCTCGCGTCACCCCGGCACCCCACGCACCCACCCCAGGCCTCGGTTTCCCCCCGCGTCACCCCGGCGGCCCCTGCACCCGCCCCAGGCCTCGGCATCCCCCGTGTCACCCTGGTGGCCCCTGCTTCCACCCTGGGCCTCGGCACCCCCCCGCATCACCCCGGCAGCCTCTGCATCAGGTACCAGACCTCGGTGTCCTCCTGCATCACCCCGGTGGCCTATGCGCCCGCCCCAGGCCTCGGCGCCCTCCCGCGTCACTTTGGCAGCCTCTGCGCCTGCCCTGGGCCACGGCGTCCTCCCGCGTCACCCTGGCGGCCCCTGCGCCCGCCCTGGGCCTCGGCGTTCCCCCCCATCACCTCACCCCGACAGCCTCTGCGTCAGGTACCAGACCTCGGTGTCCTCCCGCATCACCTCAGCGGCCCCTGCGCCTGCTCCGAACCTCGACCTCGCGTCCTCCCACGGCACCCCGTCAGCCTCTATGCCTGCCCCAGGCCTCAGCGTCCTCCCGCGTCACCCCGGCGGCCTCTGTGCCAGGTACCAGACCTCGGAGTCCTCCTGTGTCGCCCTGGCAGTCCCTGCACCTGCCCCAGGCCTTGGCATCCTCCCGCATCCCCTTGGCAGCCCCTGTGCCCTTCCTGGACCCGGGCGTCCTCATGCATCACCCCGGTGGCCCCTGAGCCAGGTACCAGACATCGACATCGTCTTGGCAGCCCCCGCACCCGTCCAGGACCCCGGCGTCCTCACGTGTCACCCCGGTGGCCCCTGTGCCAGGTACCAGACCTCGGCATCCTCCCACGCTACCCTGGTGGCCTCTGCGCTTGCCCCAGACCTCGGCATCCTCCCGTGTCACTTCGGTGGCCCCTAAACCTGCCCCATACCTCAGCGTCCTCCCACGTTACCCCAGCAGCCTCTGTGACCGGCCCCAGACCTCGGCGTCCTACCACGTCACCTCGGCAGCCTCTGCCACCTGCCCCGGACCCCGGCATCCCCCCGTGTGGTGCAGTGGCCCCTGTGCCTGGCCCCGGTCCCCGGCGTCCTCCTGCATCACCCTGGTGGCTCCTGTGCCCAGCCCCAGCCCCCATCGTCCTCTAGGGTGACCCGGGCGGCCCTCCGTGCCTGGCCTTGGACCCCCGTGCCCCACCTTGAACTCCCACGCCATCCAGTGCGACCGGGACAACCCTCGATGCCTGGCCTCAGACCCCAGTGTCCTCCTTCATGACCCAGGTGGCCCTCCGTGCCACACCTCAGAACCCAATGTCACACTGTGCGACCCAGGCGGCCCTCTACGCCTGGCCTCAGTCCCCGACGACCTCCCTGCGCATCCCGGGTGGCCTTTCGTGCCCTGCCTTGGACTCCTGCGCAGCCACCCGAGACCCAGAGCCTGCACCTCTCTTCCCCGTGCAGGAGCCTCTGTGCCTTGCTTCAGAGCCTGGATACCCTCTGGTGCCGACATCCAAGACCCGCACGACTCTCTGGGCTGTCTCATTTTCAGTCAGGGAACAGCCCGGTGCTGTCACCTGAGATCTAGGAGCACACGCTCCCCCTGGGACCCATGCGCGATCCTCTGTGCTGCGCCTCAGAGCCCAGATACCCTCTGGCGCCGCCAACCAAGACCTGCACGACTCTCCAGGCTGTCTCTTGAGTCAGGGCATGCCCCGGTGCTGCCACCTGAGATCTAGGAGCACACACTCTCCCCTGGGACCCACGCGCGATCCTCTGTGCTGCGCCTCAGAGCTTGTGCACCCCTAGGCACCGCTACTCAATACCTGGAGCCTGCACCTCCCACGGGCCTGTTCAAAATCCTCAGCGCAGCGCATCAGAGCTTGGGCACCCTCCAGCGACATTGCCAGAGACCTGGAGCATGTGTGCATCCCTAGGAACCCGGGCGACCCCCAGCACCCACGCCTTGGAAACAGGGCACCTTCCGGCACCATCACCCACGCCTCAGTGCCCGCACCCAACACCGCACCTCAAAGTCCTCCTCACATGCCAACACCCGAGTTCCAGAGCCTGTCTACCCCTCCACACACAATACCACGCCCCAGCCAACCGGACAAGAGGCATCCACAGCCTGCAGGTTACTGCAGTCCCAATTGGGACTACAGGGACCATCAAGAGGTCTCATACACAGAAAGGAAGATGATGCGGAGGCAACAGAAACACAAAATGGAATACATCGAATACAAGAATGAGGAACAGTGAGGAAACAAGAAGCACCCACAATGCATCAAGTGAGATTACTGACTCTGACCTTCAGGAAATGCAAGATGGAGAATTCCAAATTTTGATCTTCAGAATGATGATAGGCCTCAAAGAAAGCATAGAGGAGATGAAGGAGGAAGTTAGGCTTTAAGGAAGAATCAGAAAGAAACTCTGAACGAAATGAAGGAGTCAGTAAACGAATTAAAGACTGCAACAGAAACCAACTCTAGTAGGCTCGACCACATGGAAAATAGGGTATCGCTCCTGGAAGACAGCTCATTCAAAACTGAGAACACAGTCAATGATATACGGAAGATATTACAACAACACACCCTGGCCATTCAGGAGATACAGGATGATGTAAGATGTCCTAATCTAAGGATAAAAGGCATCGAGAAGGTTTAGAAGCATAGACCAAGGGTATAAGAAACCGCTTCAAAGAAATAATTTCAGAGAATTTTCCGAACATAGAGAAAGATTTGGATATTCACATATAGGAGACATATAGAACACCGTTAAGACAGGACCAAAGAAGGACCTCCCCTTGCCACATAATAATTAAAATGATTAACATAGAGGCAAAGAAAGAATCCTAAAAGCAGCAAGAACAAAAGAACAGGCGACAGACAGGGGAAAAACAATAAAAATCACCCCAGACTTCTCAACCCAAGTCAGGAATGCCAGGAGGGATTGGTACAAAGTACTCCAGACCCTGGAAGAAAACGATTTCCAACCAAGACTGAAATATCCAGCAAAGCTATCATTTAAAATTGACGGAGAAATAAAAATGTTCCATGATAAACAAACATTTTAAGAATTCATGAGGACCAAGCCAGCACTAGAGAAAATCCTAAAAGAAATAAACCATAAAGAAGGAAAAACAAGCAATTTTCAGAACCACAGGAGAGGTGAACTTCACCAGGTAGGCAACTAAACAAGGAGATTTATCACTACAGCAAATAGAAAATAGAACTCAAAATGATAGGAAACAAAAATCATATCTCTATAATAACATTGAATGTCAAAGGACTCAACTCCCCAATTAAAAGGCACAGACTGGCAATGTGGATCAAAAAGCATAACCCAACTATATGCTGTCTACAAGAAACTCACCTTCTAGCCAAAGATACTCATATGCTAAAGGTAAAAGGATGGAAAAAGATATACCATTCAA
>PVJS01046319.1:0-15873 GCA_004027185.1 Glis glis | reverse complement strand
GTTTCAAAATAAAGTATAAAAAATAGGGCCTGGGGTGTAGCGCGGAGGTAGACCGCCCCTGGATTCAATCCCCGGTACTGCAAAAAAAAAAAAAGAAAGAAAATAGGGCTGGGGGTGTAGCTCAGAGGTAGAATGCACCTGGGTTTAATCTCCAGTAACACACACACACACACACACACACATACACACACACACACACACCCTATTACTTTTGATAAAGCAAACTTGTCAATAAGGACAGCCCTCTCATTGAATTGTGCCTTTTTCTTATTTTTCTGCTTAGATTATTATGTGGTCAAAGGTCTTACTTTCTAGAATTCTATCAAATTCAGAGTATAATTTTTCAGCATTTAGAACTAAAAGTATCTACAGAACTCAAACATCCTGATATTCTAAAAACATAGGTAACTTAGCCTATGCCTCATCTAGGGATAAATTATTTGTCTTTTTTTGTAAAGGAAGAGTACAAGAGAATTTTTCATGGGGTATAATTTATATTTATCTACATAAAAATGATATAGGTTGAGCATCCCTAATTCAAAAATCTGGAATCAAAAATGCTCCAAAATCCAAGACTTTCGGGCATAAACATGATGCCACAAGTGGAAAGTTTCCCACTTGACTTCATGTGATAGGTCACAGCCCAAACAGAGATACCCTTCTTAAAAAATGCACAAAATTACTATATGTGATATGTGTGCAAGACGTATATGAAACATAAATGAATTTTATGTTTAGATTTGGTTTCCATCCCTATGATATCTCACTATATCTATGCAAATATTCAAAATTCAAAAACATTAGAAATCTGAAATATTCAACCTGTATCTTCAAAATCAATACTGAGAGGGCTCAGTCAGTTATTCTTAGTTATCCATTAATGAAATTAAATCTTTTCTCAGAGAAATATTCATTATGAAAAACAGTTATGACATCAAACATACATATTCATACTTTTAAGGTCACAATTGTATTGACTGAGTTTAATCTTGCCTTAGTCACTTTAACCATTGGGTCAGGAAGACCCAGAACCCGAGGCTAGTAACCAGAATGCATTGCTTTGTAAATGCACACCTGTTAAAATAACTTGCATGATTATAGGGTGGTGCCATATTTGGTGGTAACATTCATCTTCTGTAAATTCGTTTAATGCAGCAGAACTCAGATCTCACCTGACATTATGAAGTCAGGACCACATCACTACAGTGGCATCACACTAAAAGGGTTAATTACATCATGCATATATGGTTAAAGAGAAAGTTCCACTAGTACATATACATTAATGTGTGGTTCTCTTGCAAACTGTTATATACACACAGTTGTACATGAACTAGCTAAACATAAGGGACAGATTCTGGGATACTAATCACATATTCAAAAGAGCTAACAAAATCACTGATGTTTAGCCATTTCTTCATTTGCTAGTATATTATATTCTATACCAGTGCTTTCAACTGCATTTCCAGGTAATAAAAGTGGCTTTTATGCCAGAAAATATTGTGGATAACTCCTAAAGTCAAGTAGACTGTGACATTTGCAAAAATTCAAATATATTTTATCTCACAAACATGAGAGGCTCATAGTCCCTCAATCTTTCTATATAAATAAGATGGGCAGTACCCAAGAATGTTCAAATTCAGAAAACAAAATGCCAAGAAATTCAGAGTTTCACTCATAGATTAAGGGAAGGTCTTTTAAAAGGGTTAAACCAAACAGACCTTGAATAATTTGATTCCTAGTGAGATTTTTGAGACTTTATACACAGTAATACAAAAACTTAAAATAATTGAATAAATATCTATCACTGTAACTTGAACACTAAAAGAAAAAAGACATTCTCAATGCTATCTCTTGATAACATCCACAGATTAATATGTATGAAAATCAAATTGCCAACACAATATCAAACCTTAGGTTCTAATGGAGATCTGGGGTTTACCCATGTTTAAATAATAGCATGAATATGTTAAAGTACCAAATGTATCCTTGGTTTTCAGTCTCTGAATGACCACTAAATACTTCAATATTGCTTTTAGAAATAGTAGGATTGAATTGAGTGCCTTGTATCTTCTATCAGTTCTAAACTATTCTACCATTGACCCTGTGCCAAAGAAACAACGAAGTGAAATGAATCTAGCCATGAAATATTTTGATTTGGTGATACACCAAAGCATTTGGTTTCTTATTTTATGTCTCTTAAAATACAGCTTTACAAATAAGATCTTAAAAGTTTACAGACTTGCCAGGCGTGGTGGTGCAGGCCTGTAGGATATCCCAGTTGTTGGGAGGCTAAGATAAGAAGATCACAGGTTTGAGACCAGCCTCAGCAACTTAGTGAGACTCTCAGCAACTTAGCAAGACCCTGTTTCCAAATAAAAGATAAAATAGGGCTGGGGGTATAGCCTGGAGGTAGAAGGCCCCTGGGTTCCATCCCCAGGATCTCACACACACACACACACACACACACACACACACACACACACACACAGTCTGCAGACTTTGAGGCACATCTTTTCTTATGATAAGTAGAAAAACAAATGCCTATGCCATTCCTGACAAATTAAGTCAGTTAATTTAGGGATTTAAACACATGTGTATCTATCCTAAGTGTATATTCTCCTTTAACCATAGAAAGTCTAGGTTCAAAGAGGTGCAGAATAACTGAGAGTAAATAGTTGGCTGTCATTGATAATTAGGGACCCACGAAAAATCTGCCTGCAGGATTGCAGAAGTTATACAACAAGCTACTAGGGAAATATGATTGGATTTACAAGAATCTATGTTACATACAGATTTTCACAAATATATCTACTAGAGACCTACACAGTTAACATAACGATACTTTCTATCCCCTCAAATAATATTTGTTATGTATTACAAAAGCATTCTGAGGAAAAGCAGAGGGTGTATTTTAAGGTGACTTGAACTTTTTAAGGAGGGAGAAAAGGGGAGTGTTCACCCACACATATCAACCTGTGTTTGACCTTCTCACCACATAGACACTCACTAACCCGTCCTTCCCAGAACCTGTCAGTTGGAGTCTGACGCCATGTTCCAAATCTCAGTAGGAGCATTTCGTCCAAGTGAGGAATGGAATTGGCCCTTAGCAACTGTGATTCAATGAGTGTCAGGTTCCACATATTGAAATTAGAGGATAACTCTAAAACTATTCCAGGAGAGAGAGAGAGTAAAAAAGGACTCAAGCTTTTAAAATTGAAATTGGCTGCATCAAAAATAGGTTGACAGTGCTAAAAGGCTCATTCCTACCCCTTGGTATTTTTTCTTTCTTGCCCCCACCCCATTATTTATTTATGTATGTGTTTATTTTTGGTGGGCTTGCTATTCCCATTTTGTTGCAAGGCTGCATTTTAATTTGTCTGATTCTGCAGTTTAACAGAGCCCTTAACACCTGTGTTCATTTGTTCTCAGCTGGTGAATGAGCAACAAGAAAGCAGACCGCTCCTGAGTCCCTCCATCGATGACTTTCTCTGTGAAACCAAATCAGAGGCAATTGCAAGGCCAGTAACATCCAATACAGCCGGTAATTTTTTCACTTTTAACTGTGACTCAAGTACAGTTCATTTTAAATATAATTAAATGCATATTTTTTCCTCCAGGCATTTTAAGTGGGGAATGACATTTGCAAAGAAATGAAGCTTGAAGACATATACTACTCAGCATAAATTAACATATTTTTATTACATAAAAAACTACAATGTATATTACCCAAGCAATTTTGCTGACCATAGTATACCACTGTTAGCAATTAATTTTTGTATGCCTATTTTTGTATTTACATCTTTGTGTTTCAAATTGCATCACATTAACACGAAAACATGTATCTCAGTGTAAGTTTTTTCACGTTTTGCTTGATGGCCCAATTATTTCTGGAAATATTCCAGTAAAATAAAAATGTGGCAGAGCCGGGCATAGTGGCACATGCTTGCAATCCCAGTACTTGGGAGGCTGAGACAGGAGGATCCAGGTTCGCGGCCAGCCTCAGCTGGCCCTCCGCAACTTAGTGAGACCCTGTTTCAATATAAAGAATAAAAGATAGGGCTGGGGGTGTAGCTCGAAGGTATAATGCCCCTGGGTTCAATCCCCAGTACCGCAAAAAAAAAAAAGTGGCAGTCTTTTCAAGTGGGTTTAAATGACAATTAAAATGTCCTATGGCCATAGGAGAGAACCAGTTCCGTTTTCTGTCATGTAAACGTTTTCCTTGCTCCCTCTTGCAAATTATTTGAACATTCCAATTTGTTTGAACATTATTCTGGAATTAAACATACTCAAACAGTAAACCATCATCCACTCAGTGCCCAGCACATATAGGAAAAGGCACTCAATAAGCGTTAACCCCAAGTGAGTGCAGCTGCCACCAGCAGGCAGTAGACCTCTCCAGCAGAGGCGGCCTTTCTGCTGTGACTTCATTCATGTCTTAATGTATGTCATTTGAAAATGTTGTTCAGAATCAAAGATTATATTGGTTGCGTGATGCAAAATAAAATGGGAAAAGAAGACAATAATCACACACTGTCTTGTTAAATTTGTCCCATTTTGCTATCATGGCCTCAGCTGGCTGTTGGCTTGTATATTTTCATTATACTTCAAAGCAAGCGGAGAAAATCAGAGGAGAAGGAAATTGTAATTCTTCCAAAAGGCTAAAAATTAAAACAGTAAGGGGAACTTACTGTCAGATAAAGGTGCCTTATACAGGAGAGCAGTCTAAGGTTTCTGGGGTCAAACTCCATGAGTTCTAACCCCAGCTCTGTGTCCCTGGACAAGCTGCTAACTTTCCTTATCTATCTAACAATAGTGACATCTACATCTCATAAGTTATATGGAAAGAATAAATGAAGCAATCTATAAAAGTGCTTAGTACCATGTAAACTCTGATATGACCATTTCTTTTTTTTTGTGTGTGTGGTACTGGGGATTGAACCCAGGGGTATTCTACCTCCGAGCTACACCCCCAGCCCTATTTTATTATTTATTTTGAAACAGAGTCTCAGTTGGCAAGGGCCTCACTAAGTAGCTGAGGCTGGCCGCAAACCTGCGATCCTCCTGTCTCAGCCTTCCAAGGACTGGGATTACAAGCGTGCACCACCATGCCTGGCAGGTGATATGACCATTTCTACTAGATGGAAACAGTATTCCTGACCTTTCCCTTTTTGACTGTATTATTTTTAATATCACAACAAAGCTATCCTTTTCTAAATCCAACTATTACTTTGAATAATCAAGAAAATAAAATGGTACTTGGTACAATCTAGGCAGGAAATTAAATAAGTTCAGGTATCAGATCAGATCCACCCTCATGATCTATGATACTAGAGCTCTGCCCCCCAAACTGAAGAACTATCCCAGAAAATAGGGAGAGCCCGTCTTTCTAACTGCAGGCACATCCATGAGAATTGCATACAGCAAGAAGTTGCTGTTTACTCTTCACTTCTCATTGATGAGAAACAAAGTCACTTAGGTATGGCCCACCCTGAGAGAGCAACCTAAAATTTGACCCCAAAGCTACTTTTCACATTAACTTTCTAACATATAAAAGAAAGACCTATAAATTTTGAAGAAAAAAATCAAAAGATATAATTTCTTGCAATCCTGATGTATATAGCATTATCCTCTATATTTACTTCCACAGACTGAGTAAATTTATTGTCAGAAACTTATTGTCACGTAGTTTTGGAGGCTAGAAGCCCAAAATCAAGGTGTCAGCAGGGCCACACTCCTTCTGAGGGCTCTTGGAAGCACATGTGCCAGGCTCCCCTCCTCACTTCTTCATGGTAGTGCCTCGGTTGTGGCAGCATAATTACAATCCTCACATGCTGTTTTGTCTGTGTGCATGTCTCCCTATCTGCATGTCTGACTCTATGTCCAAATTTCCTCTTTTTTTTTTTTTTTGCAGTACTGGGGATGGAACCCAGAGGCATTCTACCTCCGAACTACACCCCCAACCCTATTTTTTATTCTTTATTTTGAAACATGGTCTCGCTAAGTTGCAGAGGGTCTCACTAAGTAGCTGAGGCTGGCCGCGAACCCAGATCCTAGGGTCTCACCCTCCCAAGTACTGGGATTACAAGCGTGCGCCACCACACCCGGCCAAATTTCCTCTTTTAATAAAAACACCAATAATTTTGGAATAGCAGCCTTCCCTCTTCTAATATGACCTTATCTTTAATTATATTTCCAACGACCTTATTTCCAAATGAGGTAATGTTCTGAGGTGTTACGACTTCAACATTAAGAACCAGAAGACACAATTCAATCCATTAACATTCTACAATGGGTCTGGAAAAAATGGTGTTCTGAGACTGCAGACTTTTTTTTTTCCAGCCTAGATATTTGGTAAATCTGATTCACAAAAATTTTTATCCTGAAAAAAGTCTCATGATTAATAGAGTATCCTTTAGTCTTAAAAGTACATTTTAAGACAGAAACATTATATTTTTAAATGCCTGAAGATATAGTTCTTATATAAATTAATATAAAATAAATGATATAGGAAATATTTTTCCAAAGGTCAATCAAATGATGGGATTTAGCCGGGCGTGGTGGCACACACTTGTAATTCCAGTACTTTGGGAGGCTGAGACAGGAGGATCCGGGTTCGCAACCAGCCTCAGCTCTCTCGCTCTCTCGCTCTCTCGCTCTCTCTCTGCCTGTCTCTCTCTCTCTCTCTCTCTCTCTCTCTCCTTAGTGAGGCCCTCTGCAACTTCGTGAGACCCGGTTTCAAAATAAAGTATAAAAAATAGGGCCGGGGGTGTAGCGCGGAGGTAGAACGCCCTGGGTTCAATCCCCGGTACCGCAAAAAAAAAAAAAAAAAAAAAATGATGGGATTTTTTCTCTACAGGCCCTTGAGAAACCACATTTTTGCCTCATAGAATTTTTATTATAATTTTTAAGTGTTTCAGTTATCTTTCTTAACTTTCTCCTACTTTTTTTTTTTTTGAGGTACTGGAGATTGAACCCAGGGGCATTCTACCTCCCAAGCTACACCCCCAGCCCTATTTTTTTATTCTTTATTTTGAAACAGGGTCTCACTAAGTTGCGGAGGGCCTCACTAAGTAGCTGAGGCTGGCTACAAACCCGAGATCCTCTGGTCTCAGCCTCCCAAGTATTGGGATTACAAGCGTGAGCCACCACGCCCAACTTTTTCTGCTTACTTTTATGTTGGGATTAACTTTTTGTTCTCCAATGATGATAACTGCAGCTGATTAAATAAGGATGTTTTTCATTTTTTCTCTTAACATCCTAAATGCCCTTTAATTTATCTGTAATCCAGGTAGAAAACTAATTCTTTGGCCCACTTAAATTGTATCCCTAAATGGTAAGTAAGCTAAAAAATTGCTAAAATCCTTGATGTTAAAATGGCAAGTAAATAAACATTATATGCAGATTCATATCTCATATGCTCTGAAAGCAGATAGACAATAGATAATTTCAAGAGTGATTATAATATAGCACAAGTAATACTGCAAAATTTGCAACAATATCTTGTTGCTCTGTAATCTCCCAGTAAATCTAATACATGTTAATGCATAGGACAGATTGCTAAAGATCAAGAAAAATAAGGGTCCTTGGTTTGTGCTTATCATTCCACATAATCAAAGTATTTTATCAATAAACTTGAGCATTAGGTGAACCGTTACTTTAGAAGCAACATTTTTCATGGCTTTTAAAAAAAATAATCTCACTCCTTCATCTGGGGTTTATATACCGATAGGGGAATCCCTTTTTATAAGGAAAGAGCTACCATTAACGAAGTTCATAGTCATGCCACAGCCACCTAATAAAATACATTAATGTTAAAATTAGTGTAATATTTACAAAACACATTTCTATGAGACTCAAGTGGTTATGAACCAATGGCATGCCTTTTGAGAAAACTTAGAAATTTGGAGAGTCATTTTAATAACTATATATTCCAACAAAGAGGAACCATTGGTTGAATTAGTCAAATACAGTTTATTTATTTGATATGTCTGAATGTTTCTGAGATTGCCAACTATTTAAATCATGCCTCATTACCTTGTAGTGGTGTTAATAGCATTGTGCATCCCAGAAAAATATCAAAACAGGATTTCAAAACAAGTGCTATTTCATTCTGCCTTAAGCAGCCGCACCCCACAGGACCCAAGTGAGCTAGTAACCCCGTACCCATGTGCAGCACCTTTGGGGAGTCTTCCGGCTCAGTAGGCTGCGATTTTCAATCAAGTGTCCTTGAGATAGTTGAAAACAAATTCTTGGGTAGTGAATTATCTTTTGTCTTCAGGAAATTTCATCCAATTAAATTATGTTACTCAAAAAAGAAAGTTTCTGAGATTGCCAATTATTAAAAAAATCATGCCTCAGACTATACAAACTGCCAAATAATCAGGAGCTAAAAAACAAAAACAAACCAACAAATCAAACCCATCATACGAATAGAGTCAGCACATTGCATCCAGGTTCCCATGAACTCTAGAAAGAAGTGGTGAAGACACAGGCTTAGAGTGACAGACCTGTATTTGAGTCCTGGTATGGACATTGGTATACCAGCTGTATTCGTTTCCTATTGCTGCTATAATGAATTTAGTTACCACAGTTGCCTAAAGCCACACAATTATATTACGTTAAAGTTATAGCAGTCAGAAGTCCTCCAATCAAGATGTCATCAGGGCTATATTCTTTCTGGAAGGTTGAGTAGAGAATTTGTTTCCTTGCTTTTTCCAGCTTCTAGAGGCCGCCTATAATCTGTTGGCTCATAGTCTTCAAAATCAGCAGTATAGCATCTTCAAAGCCATGTGTAACCTCCATCTTCAAAACCAGCTGTACCTCAATCCACCCTCATATTTCCTTCTCCAACTCTGACCCTCCCAACTCCCTCTTATAAGAACACTTGTAATTCCATTGTAATTATAGATATTTGAATTGTTACTATTACTATGTTTCTAGCACCATTGCAAGGGCTTTACATAAAGTGCTTCATTTAATGCTTTACTCTATGAAGCAGAGTTTGATGCTTATATTAGGTAAGCAGAAACTAAGGCTCAGAGGGACTAAGTAGCTTGCCCAAATCACATAGCTAGTGTATGGCAGGGTCAGGATTTGAACCCAGGCAGTTCTAACCACTGTCCCATGCTGCCTTATTTTATGCATAATGATCTCATAACATCAAGACACCTGATTGGGTTAGCTGAACTTGAGTGACGAAAACAGGACAATATGAAAAAGGGATGACTAGGAAAATATAGACCTATCTAGAAGCCGCTGAGCTAAGGGTCCCCTGTTGCAGCAGATAGAAGGGAAGGGAATGCCTACCTTTGGACAATGGTTCCCCACAGCCTCTGAACTGTGAGTGGTGACTGACGTGTGGTCCATGTAGAAAAATCTGTAGATGTGAAAATGAGCATATACTCAGAAGATATTTTATTGGATCTACAACACATGCACACACACATACACATACACACATTTTCATGTCCACGATAAGAGGAAGTTCTTTGTGCTCTCACTTTAAGCACATGGATACTGGAACCAAATCCTTTATATGCCTAAAAGAAATTTTTACTTGGGTTAAGAAAATCAGCAAAGTATATACCCCCTTCCATGCCTAGGCACATTGTCTTTGAAGTACATATGCAACCCTTATTTTTAAGTCTTAACTAGAGGAGACACCCACTAAAATCCAATTTTTCTTCCTCCAAAGAGTGAAAGGCTGCCTCCAGCCTTTTCTGTTTTTGAAATTGTGTTCCTCGGGGACTCTCTCAGCTTCAAAGCTTGCCATATGACCTCCAGGACACCTACTTCACCAAGTGGATAACAAATAAGGTCTTTGTGTGTGCCAAGCCTCGGTTTCACATTTGCAAGGAAAAGAACAAAGGGACAGAGAGCTCAGAACAAACACAGGAAGTGCCCAGGACACTTTGTGGAGAGGAAAACAACCTTACTGAGCCAAGTTTGAATTTGCAATTCACTCTTTCAGTAGTTCATTGATTCTGAGTGGTGAGATGCAGATATCGAATTAGATTAATGCTCACCAGTTATTATTTTGTAACAAATGGGCTTCCTATATACAAGTAGATGCTTCCTATATAATTCGCTTCTAAAAGAAGTGTAGGAGCAAGGTCTAATTCTTAATTGTTTGTAGAATTAATAAAAAGATGTGGGTGGCACTTCAGAGACTATCATCAGCTTCCTTCCTTCTATTACAAGAAAGTCACTTTGGGCCTAGAATACTTGTCAACCTCAGTGGTCTGGAAATTTCTACTTAACCATTCAGTGGATAGGAAGTGTGTGGCCTCCTAGCCTGTCTTGGCTGCCTGCCATGTGTAAATTTTACACATAAAGCCAGGCAGCTTAGTTCTGAAAGCCACTTCTTCCCTCCACATTCAAGTACTTCCTAGCCACGAAACACTCCTACCTCAGAGCATCTTAGTGTTGGAGAGTGACTCCCAGCTTCTCAGGAAGACTCTGCTGAGATATGTTGACACTTTCAGGCCATTTTATGATAAATTTGCTTCATAGGATCCTCTGTAGAACCAATATCATTATCTCATCCTCAGTTTTATTCCCAATAGTGTTTCCTCTATTAGTGTATGGGTCTGATTCTTGTCTGCAATAGAAAGGAATGGGGAAAATAGGAGAAAAACAACAAAAGAAAAGAAAACAATCACCTTCTTGTATAAGCACTGTGCTAAAATTGCAGAAACTTGGATTATGTCCTGGTTTTTGTAATAATGCTAGCAGAGTACACACAAGAAGAAAAGTAACTGCACTAGATCTTAAAGACTGGGGTGGACCTCTTTCTTAATGCCCAGTGTCCTGTGTCTTCAGATTTGGTGCAAATATGTCTTTAGATAGGTTTCATGAATTTCTAATAAAGTTGAAAACCAGATTTGACTGTTAACTTTGAATTGTTCTAGAAAAAAAAAGGAAAGAAAACAATAAAAAATTGGCCTCCTGAGAATATAAATAACACTTTTTTTTGGTGTTGGGGATGGAATCCGAGGCCTCATGCATACTAGGCAATTACTGTTTCACCCAGAAAGAGTGTAGCTCTTTGTGGGCTACACTCCGGCCCAGAAAGAGCACTCACTGAGTACCTATCACAAGCCCAGCACTTTACACACATTCCATCAATTAAGCCTCATCTTGTGCCTAAAAAAAAACTCATTCCCCATTTTCCAGATGAGGAAACTGAAACTCAGACTGATCAAGACACTTACCTCAAATCACACGACTAAAAAACTGTAGAAGCCAGGCATGGTGGAGCCACGCTTATAATCCCAGTATTTGGGAGGCTGAGACAGGAGGATCAGGGTTTGAGGCCAGCCTCACCTACTTAGTGAGGCCTTTGCAACTTAGTGAGACCCTGTTTCAAAATAAAGAATAAAAACTAGAGCTGGGGTGTAGCTCGGAGGTAGAATGCCCCTGGGTTCAATCCCCCGTAGTACACACACACACACACACACACACACACACACACACACACAGAGTCAAGCTAGACTCGCTGTCCTAAGGATCCCACAGGGATAGCTGTTAACTCATGAAGGGGATGTAGTACTGAAGAAGTCCTGGCTGTGGGCTGGGGAATGTAGCTCAGTGATAGAGTACTTGCCTAGCATGCACAAGGCCCTGGGTTCAATCCCCAATACTGAAAGAAAGAAAGTCCTGGTTGTGAGTTCTGTTGACCCCTAAGCTGCCTGAGTACCAGGGTGAAGCAGATGGAAAGGTGTTGTACACATCAGTGAAAACCCATTCAGGAGGTGCTGCCATTGCTGAACACGAGGCCAGGGAGGGATAGCACAAGGAGTTTCTCTGCCCTTCAGTGGCTTTCCTAAGCTACCTGGGTGAACAGATCCTAGGTCAGGAAGGCCCCAGATGTGCTCCACAGCCAGCCTCTCAGGCTGGTAGAGAGGGAGGGCTGGAGGGGGCTTCTCTAATTGGAATTTTCTAATTTTCACTAGCTAGTTAAATACTAGTTACTTGGGAGAGAACCAAAAGTTATGCCTAGTTTGCATTGGAACAAATTATTATTTCTGCCTTCATTACAGTATTAAATACAATGTAATCAAACTGCTAGGAAGTAAGAGTGTAACAGTTTTATAATTGGTTACATTGAAATTTAAATTTGCATATTAAACAGAAAATGCATTAACATGTGTACCTGTTCATCAACTATGGATTATAAAATACCTCTCCAGTGTGAGCCCAAACAGCATGCCGTTTTCTGATTGAACTGCTTAATTAAATAAAAGATGATTAACAGCATTTCTTTATACCCCATATACTTTACTGCTTAAAACATCAAAACATTCAGAAACTTTACTAAATGATAGTGAACATGAACATGATAGATTGACCCTTCCCTAGAAAAACTTTAATCTAAAATAAACCTTTGTTAGTAATGAAGCAAAACAATAAAGTAAGTTGTACCTAAACTCAGATTCAATTTTATCATTTTAATTTCATTCAAAGCTTCATCCCTGCTGAGGCCAGTCTAAATCCTGTCTCTGATTTGTTGTACCATGCTAAATATAGGAGAACATATAGCGAACTTCCCAGTGTAATGACCTGTCTTTATAAATCAATGGTGAGCCAACTTAATTTGGTTGTTTCTAACCTATCCTATAAACACAAGATCCCTCTGTACCCAAGCAAAGTCTATTTTTAAAAAATAACAGTGCAGTAGATGAGTTTATCTGAACCTCCTTTGTTTCTGATAGTGTTGACCACTGGCTTGGATCTCCTTGACCTGAGTGAACCGGTGTCTCAAACCCAAACCAAACCCAAGAAGTCAGAGCCCTCATCAAAAACCTCATCCCTCAAGAAAAAGGCTGATGGATCTGACCTCATCAGTGCAGATGCTGAGCAGAGAGGTCAGCCTCTTAGAGGCCCGGAGACTTCATCCTTAGATTTAGGTAAGGCATAGTTTGTGGTGCCCCTCTGCTCGACCTTGTCCTGCTGGTGATGATACAACAGGGAAGTGCCACAGATGACATTAAAACAGCAAGCAAAGGGAGTAGAAAAGATGAAGTCCCTGTAGGCAACAGGGCAGGACATAGCTCCTTTTGTGCTTGGATTGAATAGCCAGTGGGGAGCTCAGCTTTGCATAACTGGTATTGACTCATTCATTTACATGTTCAATGCACATGTACTGAGTTCTTTTCTTTCTGTATTTTTTCTTTTTTATTGACGCATTATGATTATACATTAGTAGGATTCATTGTTAGATATTTGTACATGCACATACATAATTTGGTCAGTTTCATTCCCCATACCTCCTGTTGCTCTCCCCTCCTTCCTCCCCCTGGCCCCCTCCTCTACTCTACTGTTCACTCCTCTATTTTTATGAAATCACCTCCCTTTCCCTTTTGTATTGAGTTCTGGGTAGATGCCAAGCACCAAGCTAGGAATTGGAGTTCCAAATAAAATGTGAAGCTTGCTCTCTAGGAGCACTCAGTCAAGAGAGAGAAGTAAACAACTCTAACACAAGTCCCAGGGACAGCCAGACAAGACAGCAGCGTGTAACAGATTTGCAGAAATGTCTAAGATGATAATAATAGCTACCATTTATTTTTGGCTTATAATGTCCAGGGACCATGCTATATAAATTACATATATCATCTCATTAAGTCATCATGGCTCTGAAATATGTGAGAAACCAGGTTTTAAAATTTAACTTGCCCAAGATCTCACAGCTAGTAATAGGAAGAGCTGGAATCTGAGCCTAGCTCTAGTTAACCTTATACCCCATGCTTTTACCCAATGTACTGTACATCCTCCTGAGAAAGGACAGCTTAATCCTCAGTTCATGGAACCAGTCAACTCATGCTCTCTCTTCTCAGGAGAAAGAATAGTAGTAGGTATTTCAGAAAGCCAGGGGAATGTGTATCTTTTCTGACTGTGACTGGTTGTGTGTGTGTGTGTGTGTGTGTGTGTGTGTGTGAGTTACTGGGGATTGAACCCACGGGCATTCTACCTTTGAGCTATACCCCCAGCCCTATTTTATTTTTTACTTTGAAACAGGGTCTCACTAAGTTGCTTAGGGCCTCCCTGAGTTACTAAGGCTAGCCTTGAACCTGTGATCCTCCTGTCTCAGCCTCCCAAGTACTGGGATTATAAGTGTGTGCCACCATGCCTGACTAAACCTATCTTTCTATAAATGGAAAAAACTGAACCCCAAAATTAAGTTATTTGTTCAGTCACACAACTGCTAATGAGAGAGGATCCAGAAAGGAAATGGTTTTAGTATTCTCTTGGCTTTCTTCATTACCTCCCTTCTTTATCCTCACTATAAATTCTCTCCTTTGGTGTAAAATTAAGCCACCTAAGCAGTCTGTTCTCGTTTCTTCCCTCCTCCTGTTAAAATTTTGGCTCATCTCTTTAAACAGAATTTCTTTCTAGAAAAATGCCAGAAGTGTCCTAAATCCAGCTCCTTAGCTGGAGGCTGGTGGCTAGGACTCTAAATGCATTCTATACCAGATTCCAATCCTGTTGACTCATCCACAGGATTCAGAATACACACAGCTCTTGATATAATAAATCCAGGTAAAACAACTTGCTTGCTTCTAATGTGAAAGCAATCCAATTTATCTTAATAGGTCTCATTTTTATTTAGCTGTACATGTTTTAATTAATTTTCATGCCTTGTTGAAAAGGTAAAGATTGGTCTTGAGTCTCACAAGCACAGGTTGAGTGAAGTTGGCTGGGATGAGACTTCTCCATCTTAATTGATCTGTCTTCTCTCTGCATCTCACTCCCTGTCCTGCACTCCCTCGCCCCCTCCCTTTCTTCTTAGTAGACATTCAAACACAGCTGGAAAAATGGGATGACGTGAAGTTTCATGGGGATCGAAATAGCAAGGGGCATCCAATGGCAGAAAGAAAGTCATGTTCTTCTAGAACTGGATCAAAAGAGCTCTTATGGTAAGACATTTTGATACTGGAAAATACCACCTGTGTGTCAATCGTGTGGGTGTTTCTTTCATGTACTGAAGTAGCCAAAGAGCTAAGTTAATCCAAATACTTGGTGTCACCTAGAATAACCTTCTAAATAACAAGGTTTAATATTATGGCTTCTACAAACTCTAGATTATTTTATCTGAATTATTCAAAATTAAGTCAATTCAGTCAATAAGGATTTTAGAAGGTTCATGATTCAACGTTTGTTGACAATTTTCTGCATGTGTAACTGAGTTATTAATCAAAATAGGCACATATATGTATATACATATGTCAGTACATTTAATATATTACATCAATGATAGTTAAATTAATTTTTCTACTTATTCAGGTAACCTTTTCTCACTTTCTCACATCCACTCTCAGATAATGTGATGATTAAGAATAATCCATAAATACCCATGAGAAAATCTGGCCATCTGAGTTTTACCACATTTCTGAAGCTTCCTAAAGGACAGTGCCCTGTTTGGTTTCCTGTTACCCTTGCACATCTCTACATATTATGACATTTCAAATTCTGTATGAATATACTTGATGCGCTGCCCCCCCAAAAAACAGTTTTTTCATAAAATGGAACTTTCTGTAACAAAAATGACTTTGCATTTATTTTAGTTTTGCCCATTATTTAACTGCATTCTAAGTCAGTTAAAAAAGTATCACCTAGCACAGTATAGCCACTTAAATTTTGAAAGTTCATTATAATAGAAATTTGTAAAATTAGGCCGGGCGTGGTGGCGCACGCTTGTAATCCCAGTACTTTGGGAGGCGGAGACCGGAGGATCCGGGTTCGCGGCCAGCCTCAGCTCTCTCCCTGTCTCTCTCTCTCTCTCTCTCTCTCTCTCTCTCTTTCCCTCTCTCCTTAGTGAGGCCCTCCGCAACTTCGTGAGACCCGGTTTCAAAATAAAGTATAAAAAAAATAGGG
>PVJS01046318.1:0-15855 GCA_004027185.1 Glis glis | reverse complement strand
CTCACGAAGTTGCGGAGGGCCTCACTAAGGAGAGAGAGAGAGAGGGAGGAAGAGAGGGAAAGAGAGAGAGAGAGAGAGAGAGAGAGAGAGAGAGCTGAGGCTGGTCGCGAACCCGGATCCTCCGTTCTCCGCCTCCCAAAGTACTGGGATTACAAGCGTGCACCACCACGCCCGGCAGGAATTAAATTTATTCTAATAGGTAATAATAACTAATATGTATTAACCAGTACCTTAATTTGGGTTCTTCCATAATCAGACACTGTCAAGCAGTTCAGATCAAGTAGTTTATTTGGGAAACAATATCAACACCAGGGAGAGAATGCAAAAGTGAGAGCAGGAAGCTAATATAGGGAGTATTAATAGAAGAGTAACTGCTCTGACAACTGGGTTCAGGGCCATTAAGGAGGGAAAAGTAAAATGGGGTATTTAACCACTAATTTCCATCTTGTCATTAGTTGAGAACTGTGTTTGATTAGTCAATCTCCTATGGACAGAAAAAGACATTCAAAAAGAGTCCTGCATATGAGATGTTCAGTAACAGCAAGGGCCAAGTGTGTATGGGTTAGCCTTAGCATCTGCTATGTACATGAGTTATAATAAGTAGTTATTGATATTTTATAAACATTATCTAATACATCTTTCTCAATAGCCCTAGGTGTTAAGCACTATCATTATAGAATTATTATTTCCACTTAACCCATGAGGAAATTCTGAGTTTTAATACCATTCAAAAATCCTTGTCATTCAAGACCTGGCTTACACCTGTTCACCTTGACTAAATGTTTTATTATTATATAAAAGAAATACAATTGTCCATCAGATAATAAGCTGTTTCTGATCATATAACTCTAAACTTATAAAGGGTCTAGAGCTATTTGATTTTTCTCAATGCTGTTAAACTACATAAAGTTGTATAAAGCTGTAATCATAGTTATCTTACTGAGTAGGGAATTTTGAATTTCACTCCAATAGTAAGAGTTAATACATATATGCAACTGTGATGTTGACTATTACTGACTTCTTTGTAAGTTGACTATGTTTCCTGAATATCTTCAAAAATACAAAGCTTAAGAGGACAGTTTACCAAGCTGGTACCCTCTAAACAAAAATTGTTAACAGTAACAAAATTTTTCTTGAGGTTTATATTTATATGTTCTTAGTTTGTATTATGACCATTTTTAAGCAAAGATAATTAAAGATGCCCAAATACTTGGCATTCCAAACCATCCCACTCTGATTAAAAACTGGTGTTCATAATATATATGTGTATATATAAACAAATCAAACTTAACTGGGGATTTGTTTATGTCATCAAATGTTGTCAAAACTGTTATGAAAACTGGATTTATTTTCTCCCTAATAGTTTTTTTTTACATTTCCTTATAAAAAAAAAGAAAGAGAGGTCGATACACAGGTACAGGAAACATATAGAATCCCCAATAAACAAGATCAGAGAAGAGGTTCACCATGCCACATAATAATCAACTGACTAATGTAGAGACCAAGGAGAGAATCTTAAAGGCAGCGGGAGCAAAAGAGCAAGTAACATTCAGAAGCAAACCAATAAGAATCACTTCTGACCTTCCAAACCAAGTCATGAGAGCCAGGAAGGACTGGAGCGACATATTGTAAACTCTGAAAGAAAACAACCTCCAACCAAAATTTGTCTACCCAGCAAAGATATCTATCAAATTTGATGGAGAAATGAAAACCTTCCATGACAAACAGAAGCTGAAAGACTTTATGTCTTCAAAAGCAGCACTAGAGAAAATGCTCAAAGAGATTAATTACAAAGAAGAAATAATAAGGGAACACCAGAACCAGAGAAATAGTGATTGCCATCAAACAACTAGGCAAAGAACAAACACTACCTTAAACAGAAATTAAAACTCAAAAGGTTAGGAATGAAAACCCATCTCTCAATAATCACAGTGAATATAAATGGCCTCAACTCCCAAATCAAAAGACATAAGGAGGCAAAATGGATTAAAAATCGCAATCCATCTATATGCTGCCTGTAAGAAACACATCTTATAAGTAAAGATACACACAAACTAAAGGTGAAGGGATGGAGCAAGGTAATCCACGCTAAAGGAACTCGAAAACAAGCAGGAGTAGTAATTATGATATCAGACAAATTAGACTTCAAAACTAAATTTATCAGAAGAGACAAAGAAGGACATTTCTTACTGGTAAAAGGAACAATAGAGCAAGAGGATATAACAATAGGCAACATTTATGCCCCAAACATAGGTGCAACCACTTTAATAAAAGAAACTCTTTGCGACATTAAATCACACATAGATCCCAATGCAATAATATTGGGAGACTTCAACACACCTCTCAATCACTAGATCGATATTCAAGAAAAAAAGGTCAGAAAAGATGTCTCAGACCTAAGGAACACCATAAACCAAATGGACCTAGTAGACACATACTGAATATTTCACCCAACTACAGCTGGATTCACATTTTTTTAGCTGCTCAAGGAACTTTCTCTAAAATAGACCATATTCTAGGCCACAAAGTGAGTACTAGCAAGTTCAAAAAATGTGGCATAATCCCCTGCATCTTTTCAGAACATAATGGAATGAAACTAGAAATCAAGTATAAGAAGACCCAGAGAAACCACACAAACATGTGGAGACTGAATACCACACTGCTGAATGAGGAATGGGTAAAACAAGAAATAAGGGGAGAAATCAAGAAATTCCTAAAAATCAAATGAAAATAGAGTCACAACCTATCAAAATCCGTGGGACACCCTGAAGGCAGCATTAAGAGGAAAATACATAGCACGGAGTGCCTACATAAGAAGAAGAGAAAATCACCAAATAAATAACCTAATGACACACCTCGAAGCCCTTGAAAAACAGGAACAGTCTAACCCCAAAGCTATTAGAAGACAGGAAATTATGAATATTAGAGCAGAAATCAACAAAGTAGAGACTAAAAAAAAATACAAAAAATCAACAAATCCAAAAGCTGGTTCCTTGAAAAAAACAAACGAGATAGATTAAAACACTAGTCAACCTTCCAAAAGAAAGAGAATCAACCCAAATTATTAAAATAAGAGATGAAATAGGTGATATTACCACCAACAACATGGAAATCCAGAGGATAATCAGAAACCACTTTGAAAAACTATACTCCAACAAAATGGAAAACCTAGAAGAAATTGACAAATTCCTAGATGCGTACAACCTTCCTAAATTGAAAAAGAAGACATAGAAAATTTAAATTGACCAATAGCAATTAATGAGATTGAAGCAGCAATAAAGAGCCTACCATCAAAGAAAAGCGCAGGTCCAGATGGTTTCCCAGGTGAATTTTATAAAACCTTTACAGAAGAACTAATCTCAATACTCCTCAATCTATTCCATGAAATACAAAGAAACAGGACTCTTCCGAACACATTTTATGAAGCCAACATCGCACTAATACCAAAACCAAACAAAGACAGCTCAAGAAAAGAAAACTAGAGACCTATATCGTTGATGAAGTTAGACGCAAAACTTCTAAACAAAATGCTAGCAACACGCATTCAAATCCACATCACAAAAATCATACATCATGACCAAGTCAGCTTCATCCCAGGGATGCAAGGCTGGTTCAGCATACTAAAAACAATCCATGTAATCCATCACATAAACAGAATTAAAGACAAAATTCACATGATCATTTCAATAGATGCTGAAAAAAGCATTTGACAAAATCCAACACCCATTCATGATAAGAACACTGCAGAGAATTGGAATAGAAGGAACATACCTAAACATCATAAAGGCAACATACAATGGGCCAAAGCCAACATCATACTGAATGGGGAAAAACTTTGAAATTTCCCCTTAAAAACAGGAACAAGACAAGGATGTCCACTGTCACCACTCCTTTTCAATATAGTATTCAAGACTCTAGCCAGAAAAATAAGGCAAGAGAAGGAAATAAAAGGAGTACAAATAGGAAAAGAGGAACTGAAACTATCTCTATTTGCAGATGACATGATATTATACTTAGAAGATCCAACAAACTCAACTAATAGGCTCATAGAACTGATCAACAAATTCAGCAAAGTGTCTGGATACAAAATCAATCTTAAAAAATCAGAAGCTTTTCTATATGCCAACCATAAATCCACTGAAAAAGAAATACAGAAGACATTTCCACTCACAATATCCATCAAAACAATAAAATACTTGGGAGTAAACCTAACCAAGGAGGTAAAAGACCTCTAGAAGGAAAACTATGAAACATTCAAAAAAGAAATTGAAGAAGATTTTAGAAGATGGAAAGATATCCGATGCTCTTGGGTAGGCAGAATAAATATCATCAAAATGGCCATTCTTCCAAAAGTGCTCTACAGATTCAATGCAATACCCATTAAATTACCGAAGTCATTCTACACTGACAGAAAAGTCTGTCCTTAAATTCATTTGGAACAACAAAACCCCAGAATAGCCAAAGTAGTTCTCAGCAACAAGAACCATGCAGGAGACATCACAATACCTGACTTCAAACTGAACTACAAAGCCATAGTAATGAAAACAGCATGGTATTGGCACAAAAGCAGACACATAGACCTATGGAGCAGAATAGAAGACCCCGAAACAAACCCATACACCTACAGCCAATTGATTTTTGACAAAGGGGCTAAAATCACCCACTGGAAAAAGGATAGCCTCTTCAACAAATGGTGCTGGCAAAACTGGCTAACCATATGCAGAAAAATAGAAATAAACCCCACTTTCTCACCTTCTACAAGAGTCAATTCAAGATGGATCAAAGACCTAGAAATCAGACCAGAGACCTTGCAGCTACTCGAAGACAGCATAGGCCCAACACTTTAACCCATAGGCACAAGTAAAGACTTCCTCAAAAAAGACACCAAAGGCACAGGAAACTAACATGAGGATCAATACGTGGGATTGCATTAAACTGAAGAGCTTTTGTGCAGCAAAGGAAACAATCAAGAACCTCAACAGAGAGCCGACAGAATTGAAGATTTTTGCCAGCTACTCCTCAGATAAAAGACTCATATCTAGAATATACAGAGAACTTAAAAAAATCACCACTAAAAAAACCAAAGAACCCAATCAAAAAATGGGCAAGTGAACTAAATAGACACTTCACAGAAGAAGAAATATAAATGGCCACTAAATGCATGAAAAAATGTTCAACATCATTAGCAATCAGAGAGATGCAAATCAAAACTACCCTGAAATTTCACCTAATGCCAATTAGAATGGCAATCATTAAAAACACAAACAACAAGTGCTGATGAGGATGTGGACAAGCAGGAACTGTAATACAATGTTGGTGGGATTGCAAATTAGTGCAACTGCTTTGGAAAACAGTGTGGAGGATCCTCAGAAGAATGGGATGAACCTACCATATGACCCAGCAATACCACTTCTAGGCATCTACCCAAAAGATCTGAAACCAAACTACCAGACTAATGCATGTATATATGTGTTTATAGCTGCACAATTCACAATTGCCAACCTTTGTAACTAGCCATGGTGTGCATCGACAGATGAATGCATCAGAAATCTATGGGATATGTATACAATTTAATTTTATGCATCCATAAAGAAGAACAAAGTTTCATTATTTGCAGGGAAATGGAGGGCACTGGAGATCATCATGCTAAGTGAGATTAGTAAATCACAATGAGTGAAAAGTCAGATGTTCTCCCTAATATGTGGAAGCTAGGGAGAATCGGACTTAGAATGAACTCCAGACAAAGAAGGAGAAAACTTTAGTTGAGCAAAGAAGGTGACCTAACTGAGGGAGATGGGAGGGGGGGAGAAGGAAATACATTAATACACATAATGTATATAAACAAACTTATCAGAGTTGATCTCTATGCTGAACATGGAATGGAGGGAATTGGGTGGGATTTGAGGGAGGGCTAAATGAGCAATGTGTGCATGCATGCTTCTGATACCCTGACACTTATCAAAATGTATAACTACCAATAATGCACCAATAAATGTAATAAATAAATAAAAAATAAAAATAAAATAAATGGGATATACATAGCAATAACTGACTCAACAATTATTTTCAAAATTAACCCCATTAATAAATGAAATATATTAAAGCATGGACAAGATAGAAGAGTATTTATAAAAAGGCATTTTGATAAAATATATGAATATTTATGAAGATAAAATATATGAATAAAATATATTCATATATTTTGACAAAATATATGAATATTTATGAAGATAAAATATATGAATGCTCTGATTCCATAAGCCTCTTCCCTATAGGTTAGAAAAGAGGGAAGTGTGCACACCATCAAAATGAAACTTGGGACAGGTTTTGACAGAAAGGCCTGGATTAAAAAAGAAATGTACAATTACATGGAGCATGCATATTCATACGCTTGCCACGACATAAATGTATATAGATAGCTATTTTCTAACATATACAAATATAGGGTGTTTTGACAGATGTGACAGATATGTATACATATGTGTGTGTGTGTGTGTATTGCTAGCAGTGTTTTTAAGACTAGTGTGATGCATGCCTATTTGTTGCATTTCATTATTTCTCAGTCACAGTGTACCCAAAGAACAACAGCATCTCATTTTTAAAATAAGCAAACCATTTTGCTTCCTTGTTAACCTCTGACAGTGCAAAGTAAAATGATTCATTAAATACATACCCTATGATTATTTATGAGATGCTAACGAGATGTGTGATGTGCTAATTATTAAGAAAATGCACATTTGGAACATCTCCAGGTGCCTCTCTAATTCCCCCTGCTCCCCCAGGTGTAGCTGCTCTCCCTCGGTAAGAAGCTTAGGCTATTCTACCATTTATTTACCATAGTAACTCTAAAAGCCATTCCATGTTTTAGTTTAAATAACATTGATGAAGAAAATGAGAATAAAATAATTTTGATGTGATGGAGAAGGAATGTTTGTTTCATTTTATCAGTGGAAAAAAAAGTACCACTGAGTCTGAACAGTAGGTCACCAATGTTGTAAAAAGACAAAAGGAGAATCTCAGCAAAAAGACAGGAAGATGACATGTTAAAATTAAAGAATATTTCAGACATAGGAATTAATTTATTTAAATTGTCTTTCTGTTTTTGCTATATTTCAGAATTTTAAAAATTAATAAATATTTTTAAGTTTAAAAATATTTATTAGTTCATGAGTTGAGGAAACATAAAAGCTTTATAAAACATAAAAGGTTTATAAAAGCTTTGCACAAAAATATGTATTGCTTTATTATTGGTAAAAGCAACAATAAAAATATAACATCAATCATTTTCAAGGCACAGGAGACTTTACTAAAGTCCTTATTATCTAACATGGTTATCTAAATTCTATCAGTTTGGTGAAATATTTCAATAACCTTGAACCAGTTCACCTACATGCACCCTTGATCCTTTCTAATAATTTCCACGCTTAAGCGATTTTTCTAAAACAAAGTTCTAATCGTGTCCTTCCCGATCTTTGCTTAAAATGCTTGAGTCACTTCTCATTATTCTCAGAATCAAGGCACAAAACCTTTTAAAAGTATCTTACAAAGTTAATATTTGGTCTGAGTTCTACATAGCCCCAGCCTTGTCTTTTACCTACTTGCTTTCTACATCCCAAACACAGTAGCTTTCTTCAGTCGCTCAGACTTGGCCAACATTCCTGTGCTCCATTAAATGTTTCCACTGACTTATCTCCACCTGGAAATTTCTTTTTCTGCCTTTGTCTAATGCATGCCTAATCTTATGTTCAATCTCAACTAAGCTACAACTTTTCCAGTAAAAACCACCTTAAATTTTCTAAAATTCATATTATACACATTTTGTAGCAAATATATATATTTATATATTTAGAAAAAAATATTTATATATTTAGAAAACAGGAGTTTTCTAAAATTCATACTATACACATGTGTGTAGCAAATATATATATGGTACTAGGAATCCATATATATATATATATATATATATTACTAGGAACTGTGCCCAGGGACATTCTATTTCCAAGATATACCCCCAGCCCTTTTTATTTTTTTTATTTTGAAACAGGGTCTCACTAAATAACTGAGGGTCTCTATAAATTGCTGAGGCTACATTTGAACCCATGATCCTTTTGTCTTGGCCTCTAAATACTGGGATTACAGGCATGCACCACCATGCACAGCTATAATTTAATTTTTAATAGACTTTATTTTTTAGAGCAAACTCAACTTTTCACAGCAAAATTGAGAAAAAGATATAGACATGTCCCTATATTTTTAAAATTGTGGAGGCTCCATTGTTCCAGTACCATCTTGTTTTTTTTTTTTTTTTTTTTTTTTTGCGGTACCAGGGATTGAGAAGGGGCCTTCTAACTCCGTGCTATGCCCCCAGCCCTATTTTTTTATACTTTATTTTGAAACCGGGTCTCACGAAGTTGCGGAGGGCCTCACTAAGTAGAGAGGGAGAGAGAGACAGGGAGAGAGAGAGAGAGACAGGGAGAGAGAGGCTCACACGCCTGCGCGAGCTGAGGCTGGCTGCAAACCCGGATCCTCCGGTCTCCGCCTCCCAAAGTACTGAGATTACAAGCATGCGCCACCATGCCCGGCTCCAGTACCATCTTTTTTAAGGACTATCTTTGGGTCTATTTCTAAGTTCTCTATTATTTTCCATATATTTGCCTATTCTTTCATCAACACTACCTTATCTTGATCACTATAGCTTTATAATAATTTTTGAAGTCAGATAATGTTAGTCCTCCAAATTTTTTCTTCTTCAATATTGTGTTGGTTTTGCTGGGTATTTTTTGACTCCACATATAAACTCTATAAACTTTAGAATAATTTTGTCACTATCCTCAATTGGCCTGTTGCACTGAATATATCAAATTAAGATGAAATACCATCTTAACAATATTGAGTTGTCCTATTAATGAATATGGAATATCTTCCCATTTATTTAGTCATTTGATTTCTTTCATCAGAGTTTTTTAGTTTTCCTCTTTTTTTTTTTGTAATGGGTACAGAATCCAGAGCCTCATGCATGCTAGATAAGTACACTACCACTGAGCTACATCCTGAGACACTTTAAAATTTTAATTTGAGATAGGCTCTCACTATGTTGCCAAGACTGGTCATGAATTTGAGATCCTGCTGCCTCAGCTTCCCAAGTGGCTGTGATTATAGTTGTTTACCACCATGCCTGTACCAAATCTTGTACATATTTTGTAGATTTATACCTATTTAATTAGGGAGTGCTAGCTAATGTAAATGGTATTATGTCTTTAACTTTTAATTCCACTTGTTCATTGTCATTATATAGAAAAGAAGATGACTTCTGTAGATGAACTTTGTATTCTGCAACTTTGCTATAATTGCTTATTATTTCTAGAAGTATTCTGTTAATTCTTTTGGATTTTCTACATAGATGATCATATCATCTGTAAACAAAGATTTATTTCTTACTTCCCAGTTAGTATACCTTGTATTTCCTTTTCCTTTTTATTATAATAGCTAGGATCTCCAGGACGATATTGAACAGTACTGGTGAGAGGGGACATTTTTGCCTTGTTCTTGATCTGAATGTGAAAGTTTTAATTTTCATCATTGACTATGATGTTAGCTGTATTTTTTGGTAAATATCATTTATTAAGTTGAAGAAGTCTCTTTCTATCCCAAGTTTACTGAGAGGTTTTAACTGGAATAGGTGTTAGATTTTTTCAATTGTTTTGCATTTATTGATATGAACATACAATTTCTGTTATTTAGTTTATTGATGTGGTAGATTACCTTAATTGATTTCTCCATAACTCAAGTTTTAGTTCAATAATTTTGGAAATTTAAAATACATTACCTCAATTATTGATTTATTTATTTAATTTTTTAATATTCATTTTGGTGCATTGTAATTATACATTTTGATACACATCAGGGTAGCAGCATCATACATGCACACATTACTCATTTAGCCCTCCCTCAAATCCCACTCTATTCCCTCCCCCCACCCTCCCTTTCCTGTTCCGCATAGTGATTGAGTCTTATAAGTTTGTGTATATACATCATGTGCTACAGTATGTTTCCCTCCATCCCCCTCCCAACTCCCTCAGTTAAGTCACCTTTGTTCATCTAAAGTTTTCTTCTTCTTTGTCAGGAGTCCTTTCTGAGTCCCATTCTATCTAGCTTCCACAGATTAGAGGGGACATCCGACTTTTCACTCTTAGAGACTGACTAATTTCACTTAGAATAATGTTCTCTAGTTCTCTCCATTTCCCTGTAAATTATGTAATTTTGTTCTTTGTGGCCACATAAAATTCCATTGTGTACATATCCCATAGTTTTCTGATCCATTCATCTGTTGATGGACAACTTGGCTGGTTCCAAAGTTTGACAATTGTGAATTGGCAGCTATAAACATAGATACACATGCATTAGTCTGGTAGTTGGGTTTTAGTTCTTTGGGGTAGATGCCTAGAAGTGGTATTGCTGGGTCATACGGTAGATTCATTCCCATTCTTCTGAGGGTTCTCCACACTGTTTTCCACAGTGGTTGCACTAATTTGCAATCCCAACAGTCTAGTAGAGTTCCTACTTCTCCACATCCTCCCCAGCACTTGTTGTTGTTTGTGTTTTTAATGATTGCCATTCTAATTGGGGTTAAGTGAAATCTCAGGGTAGTTTTGATTTGCATCTCTCTGATTGCTAATGAAGTTGAACATTTTTTCATACATTTATGGGCCATTTGTATTTCTTCTTCTGTGAAGTATCTATTTATTTCACTTGCCCATTTTTTGATTGGATTATTTGTTTTTTTTGTGGTGATTTTTTTAAGTTCTCTGTAAATTCTAGATATGAGTCCTCTATCAGAGGAGTAGCTGGCAAAAATCTTCCATTCTGTCGGCTCTCTGTTGAGGTTCTTGATTGTTTCCTTTGCTGCACAAAAGCTCTTTAGTTTAATGCAATCCCACGTATTGATCCTCATGTTAGTTTCCTGTGCCTTTGGGGTCTTGTTGAGGAAGTCTTTATCTGTGCCTATGTGTTGAAGTGTTGGACCTATGCCCTCTTCGAGTAGCTGCAAGGTCTCTGGTCTGATTTCTAGGTCTTTGATCCATCTTGAATTGACTCTTGTAGAAGGTGAGAAAGTGGGGTTTATTTCTATTTTTCTGCATATGGTTAGCCAGTTTTGCCAGCACCATTTGTTGAAGAGGCTATCCTTTTTCCAGTGGGTGATTTTAGCCCCTTTGTCAAAAATCAATTGGCTGTAGGTGTATGGGTTTGTTTCGGGGTCTTCTATTCTGCTCCATAGGTCTATGTGTCTGCTTTTGTGCCAATACCATGCTGTTTTCATTACTATGGCTTTGTAGTTCAGTTTGAAGTCAGGTATTGTGATGTCTCCTGCATGGTTCTTGTTGCTGAGAACTACTTTGGCTATTCTGGGGTTTTGTTGTTCCAAATGAATTTAAGGACAGACTTTTCTGTCAGTGTAGAATGACTTCGGTAATTTAATGGGTATTGCATTGAATCTGTAGAGCACTTTTGGAAGAATGGCCATTTTGATGATATTTATTCTGCCTACCCAAGAGCATCGGATATCTTTCCATCTTCTAAAATCTTCTTCAATTTCTTTTTTGAATGTTTCATAGTTTTCCTTCTAGAGGTCTTTTACCTCCTTGGTTAGGTTTACTCCCAAGTATTTTATTGTTTTGATGGATATTGTGAGTGGAAATGTCTTCTGTATTTCTTTTTCAGTGGATTTATGGTTGGCATATAGAAAAGCTTCTGATTTTTTAAGATTGATTTTGTATCCAGACACTTTGCTGAATTTGTTGATCAGTTCTATGAGCCTATTAGTTGAGTTTGTTGGATCTTCTAAGTATAATATCATGTCATCTGCAAATAGAGATAGTTTCAGTTCCTCTTTTCCTATTTGTACTCCTTTTATTTCCTTCTCTTGCCTTATTTTTCTGGCTAGAGTCTTGAATACTATATTGAAAAGGAGTGGTGACAGTGGACATCCTTGTCTTGTTCCTGTTTTTAAGGGGAAATTTCAAAGTTTTTCCCCATTCAGTATGATGTTGGCTTTGGCCCATTGTATGTTGCCTTTATGATGTTTAGGTATGTTCCTTCTATTCCAATTCTCTGCAGTGTTCTTATCATGAATGGGTGTTGGATTTTGTCAAATGCTTTTTTCAGCATCTATTGAAATGATCATGTGAATTTTGTCTTTAATTCTGTTTATGTGATGGATTACATGGATTGTTTTTAGTATGCTGAACCAGCCTTGCATCCCTGGGATGAAGCTGACTTGGTCATGATGTATGATTTTTGTGATGTGGATTTGAATGCGTGTTGCTAGCATTTTGTTTAGAAGTTTTGCGTCTAACTTCATCAACGATATAGGTCTCTAGTTTTCTTTTCTTGAGCTGTCTTTGTTTGGTTTTGGTATTAGTGCGATGTTGGCTTCATAAAATGTGTTCGGAAGAGTCCTGTTTCTTTGTATTTCATGGAATAGATTGAGGAGTATTGAGATTAGTTCTTCTGTAAAGGTTTTATAAAATTCACCTGGGAAACCATCTGGACCTGCGCTTTTCTTTGATGGTAGGCTCTTTATTGCTGCTTCAATCTCATTAATTGCTATTGGTCAATTTAAATTTTCTATGTCTTCTTTTTCAATTTAGGAAGGTTGTACGCATCTAGGAATTTGTCAATTTCTTCTAGGTTTTCCATTTTGTTGGAGTATAGTTTTTCAAAGTGGTTTCTGATTATCCTCTGGATTTCCATGTTGTTGGTGGTAATATCACCTATTTCATCTCTTATTTTAATAATTTGGGTTGATTCTCTTTCTTTTGGAAGGTTGACTAGTGTTTTAATCTATCTCGTTTGTTTTTTTCAAGGAACCAGCTTTTGGATTTGTTGATTTTTTGTATTTTTTTTTAGTCTCTACTTTGTTGATTTCTGCTCTAATATTCATAATTTCCTGTCTTCTAATAGCTTTGGGGTTAGACTGTTCCTGTTTTTCAAGGGCTTCGAGGTGTGTCATTAGGTTATTTATTTGGTGATTTTCTCTTCTTCTTATGTAGGCACTCCGTGCTATGTATTTTCCTCTTAATGCTGCCTTCAGGGTGTCCCACGGATTTTGATAGGTTGTGACTCTATTTTCATTTGATTTTTAGGAATTTCTTGATTTCTCCCCTTATTTCTTGTTTTACCCATTCCTCATTCAGCAGTGTGGTATTCAGTCTCCACATGTTTGTGTGGTTTCTCTGGGTCTTCTTATACTTGATTTCTAGTTTCATTCCATTATGTTCTGAAAAGATGCAGGGGATTATGCCACATTTTTTGAACTTGCTAGTACTCACTTTGTGGCCTAGAATATGGTCTATTTTAGAGAAAGTTCCTTGAGCAGCTAAAAAAATGTGAATCCAGCTGTAGTTGGGTGAAATATTCAGTATGTGTCTACTAGGTCCATTTGGTTTATGGTGTTCCTTAGGTCTGAGACATCTTTTCTGACCTTTTTTTCTTGAATATCGATCTAGTGATTGAGAGGTGTGTTGAAGTCTCCCAATATTATTGCATTGGGATCTATGTGTGATTTAATGTCGCAAAGAGTTTCTTTTATTAAAGTGGTTGCACCTATGTTTGGGGCATAAATGTTGCCTATTGTTATATCCTCTTGCTCTATTGTTCCTTTTACCAGTAAGAAATGTCCTTCTTTGTCTCTTCTGATAAATTTAGTTTTGAAGTCTAATTTGTCTGATATCATAATTACTACTCCTGCTTGTTTTCGAGTTCCTTTAGCGTGGATTACCTTGCTCCATCCCTTCACCTTTAGTTTGTGTGTATCTTTACTTATAAGATGTGTTTCTTACAGGCAGCATATAGATGGATTGCGATTTTTAATCCATTTTGCCTCCTTATGTCTTTTGATTTGGGAGTTGAGGCCATTTATATTCACTGTGATTATTGAGAGATGGGTTTTCATTCCTAACCTTTTGAGTTTTAATTTCTGTTTAAGGTAGTGTTTGTTCTTTGCCTAGTTGTTTGATGGCAATCACTATTTCTCTGGTTCTGGTGTTCCCTTATTATTTCTTCTTTGTAATTAATCTCTTTGAGCATTTTCTCTAGTGCTGCTTTTGAAGACATAAAGTCTTTCAGCTTCTGTTTGTCATGGAAGGTTTTCATTTCTCCATCAAATTTGATAGATATCTTTGCTGGGTAGACAAATTTTGGTTGGAGGTTGTTTTCTTTCAGAGTTTACAATATGTCGCTCCAGTCCTTCCTGGCTCTCATGACTTGGTTTGGAAGGTCAGAAGTGATTCTTATTGGTTTGCTTCTGAATGTTACTTGCTCTTTTGCTCCCGCTGCCTTTAAGATTCTCTCCTTGGTCTCTACATTAGTCAGTTGATTATTATGTGGCATGGTGAACCTCTTCTCTGATCTTGTTTATTGGGGATTCTATATGTTTCCTGTACCTGTGTATCGACCTCTCTTTCTTTTTTTTTATAAGGAAATGTAAAAAAAAACTATTAGGGAGAAAATAAATCCAGTTTTCATAACAGTTTTGACAACATTTGATGACATAAACAAATCCCCAGTTAAGTTTGATTTGTTTATATATACACATATATATTATGAACACCAGTTTTTAATCAGAGTGGGATGGTTTGGAATGCCAAGTATTTGGGCATCTTTAATTATCTTTGCTTAAAAATGGTCATAATACAAACTAAGAACATATAAATATAAACCTCAAGAAAAATTTTGTTACTGTTAACAATTTTTGTTTAGAGGGTACCAGCTTGGTAAACTGTCCTCTTAAGCTTTGTATTTTTGAAGATATTCAGGAAACATAGTCAACTTACAAAGAAGTCAGTAATAGTCAACATCACAGTTGCATATATGTATTAACTCTTACTATTGGAGTGAAATTCAAAATTCCCTACTCAGTAAGATAACTATGATTACAGCTTTATACAACTTTATGTAGTTTAACAGCATTGAGAAAAATCAAATAGCTCTAGACCCTTTATAAGTTTAGAGTTATATGATCAGAAACAGCTTATTATCTGATGGACAATTGTATTTCTTTTATATAATAATAAAACATTTAGTCAAGGTGAACAGGTGTAAGCCAGGTCTTGAATGACAAGGATTTTTGAATGGTATTAAAACTCAGAATTTCCTCATGGGTTAAGTGGAAATAATAATTCTATAATGATAGTGCTTAACACCTAGGGCTATTGAGAAAGATGTATTAGATAATGTTTATAAAATATCAATAACTACTTATTATAACTCATGTACATAGCAGATGCTAAGGCTAACCCATACACACTTGGCCCTTGCTGTTACTGAACATCTCATATGCAGGACTCTTTTTGAATGTCTTTTTCTGTCCATAGGAGATTGACTAATCAAACACAGTTCTCAACTAATGACAAGATGGAAATTAGTGGTTAAATACCCCATTTTACTTTTCCCTCCTTAATGGCCCTGAACCCAGTTGTCAGAGCAGTTACTCTTCTATTAATACTCCCTATATTAGCTTCCTGCTCTCACTTTTGCATTCTCTCCCTGGTGTTGATATTGTTTCCCAAATAAACTACTTGATCTGAACTGCTTGACAGTGTCTGATTATGGAAGAACCCAAATTAAGGTACTGGTTAATACATATTAGTTATTATTACCTATTAGAATAAATTTAATTCCTGCCGGGCGTGGTGGTGCACGCTTGTAATCCCAGTACTTTGGGAGGCGGAGAACGGAGGATCCGGGTTCGCGACCAGCCTCAGCTCTCTCTCTCTCTCTCTCTCTCTCTCTCTCTCTTTCCCTCTCTTCCTCCCTCTCTCTCTCTCTCCTTAGTGAGGCCCTCCGCAACTTCGTGAG